>CACVCL010022271.1:0-44407 GCA_902729485.2 Mus minutoides | reverse complement strand
GTGTAGGTAGACACATGTTGTACATGGATGCACAGGCTCTGGCTACCCTAGTACTTTCTGTATTATCAGCCCAGGCTGAGCTCGGCACCAAGTAGTCCTCTTGACCATCTCCCACATGTTGGGATTGCAAGCATGAGCCACTATATCCCAGAAATGCAGTGATTTTTTTTTCAGCAAAACTGAAATTCCTTAGTAAGAAAAGAGTTTCATTCTAGACAGTTGCCTTTCCGGCGCCTCGTGGGTTGCCAGTGCACCAAGGGGCTGCCCTGTTCTGTGGCTGTCAGGTTTCTCTGTGTTGCACTCATGCCTTGGGTTCCTCGTGTAAACAGATCCCCTGTTCCCAGCTCTTGTTGGTACCCAGCAGCCACCTCTCTCACCAAGTCCTTCATGTCCAGATGAACGACAGCCATCTTCCTCCTTTACCCACGTGCTGTGAAAAGCCCTCCTCCCCGTAGTACGCTTCCAAGAAGTCCTTGTTTCAGGAGACGCTCCGGGTGCCTTATCAGTTATAATCACTTCATTCTGGCCTTAGTGATCTTTCTGGATTCCAAGGGTTTTATGAGGAAATGTTCAGTCTTTCTGCGTCCCAAACACTTTCACCTGCAACAGGCTCTTCACATAAAGAAAACCACCTAAAGCTAAACTATCGCAACTTTAAGGAAGTCTGCCACTACCCAGCACCAAGCACAGACGGAAACCTCCCTATGCAATATTACGGCTGATGGGAAGATTATCAGTCTCCTTGGTGAAATTTACCCATTTTTTTTGTTAAGAACTTCAGTGATGGGGGGTGGGCATACAAATACTGTAATGAAAACTGATATTTTTCTTACTCTGGCCTCCTGTTTCTGCCTCCTAACTCTGATTCTTACTTCCTGTCGTGCGCATGAGCCTTTTGAGCCGGCTCTAGGACTTGTACCATGTGACCCCACCCCACCCCACCCCACCCCTTGCCCTGATTCTAACTATTCTAAAATATTTCTCCGAAGGAGCAATTGGACTAAGAAGCTGGTGAGTCAGTGAGACTGGCTGTGGTGTCTTTTCTCTGTGACCAAGTCCTTGACAAGAAGCAACTCAGGAGAAGATTGCGGGCTGCGTTTTGTCAACTTGACACAAACCTAGACATATCTGGGAAGAGCAGAGGCATCTTGATTGATAAAATGTCTTGATAAAAATTTACCTATAGGTTAAATCTGTCGGGTAATGATGGATGTAGGAGTGCCCAGCCCACTGTGTGTGTGTGTGGGGGGGGGGTGCTGCTGTCCTAGGCAGGTGGTATAAGAAAGCAGGCTGAGCAAGCCAGTAAGCTAAGTTCCTTCATGGTCTCTGCTCAGTTCTTGCCTCCAAGTTCTTCCCTCGAGCTTCTGCCTTGATTTCCTCTGGCCAGGGGTTCTACAAGTCAAAGAAACCCTTTCCTCCTCAAGTTTCTTCTGGCCATGGTATTTTAACACAGCAGGAAAAAGCAAGCTAATATAGGCCAAAGCTTATTATGTTGACTCACAATCTGAGGGATTACAGTTCACCGAGAGGAAACACATGGAGCAAACAGGTTCCTGTGGCAGGAGTGTGTGGCAGGAGTGTGTGGCAGGGGTGTGTGGCAGGGGTGTGTGGCAGGGGTGTGTGGCAGGGGTGTGTGGCAGGGGTGTGTGGCAGTTGCTTGCCTCTGTGTCAGAGCCCAGAAATCAGAAATGTCAATGTTTGGCTGGATTCTTCCTTTTCCCTTCTTTCCAGGCCAGGACTGCAGCTTATAGATGGTGCTGCCCACATTTGACTCTCCTTTCCTAAAACTCCCTGGAAATGCCCCCAGAAATATCCAGGATGTGTGTCTCCTGGGTGACTCTAAACACATAAAACTGGCAGGACTATCTTAGATGTGTTGGGATTATTTTTCTTCTGTCTGGTAACAGTGTGACCAAGGCAAGTATCCAAACTAGAAGCCTCATGTTCCTATTTTTATGTAAGGAAGCAAGTCCACTGTCTCGTTGTGATTCCAAAATCCCCAGATAAATGCTCAGGTAACTTATCTGAGTGCTCAGCTACTGACTGCTAATGGCTCTGTGCCGTTCCTTTGGTAGTCAAGAAAAAGATAAAGCAAATGCCCTAAATGCCTCTTGTTGGGTTTCTATATAAAATACACACGTGTTAGGTGGCTTGTGTAAACAAAGCCTTCAAAACCTAGCCTCTTGCTATCGCTTCTCCTTCCTTCCTTCCTTCCTTCCTTCTTCCTTCCTTCCTTCCTTCCACGAAGGACTTCCTTAGCTTTCCTTAGATTTTCAGCCTCCCCATGTTCCTTTGAACCCCTTCACACCCATGGGTGTGGTGGCCTCTGTCATCTTCTGATGCTCATTGGCTAAACTCTGACCATCATTCAAGATTTCAATACTAGCCCTCTATTGGATTTAGGATTGATAAAGATCTTTTCCCAGTCTGTTGGTTGCCGTTTTGTCTTATTGACAGTGTCCTTTGCCTTATAGAAGCTTTGCAATTTTATGAGGTCCCATTTGTTGATTCTTGATCTTACAGCACAAGCCATTGGTGTTCTGTTTAGGAATTTTTCCCCGTGACCATAGCTTTTCCCCACTTTCTCCTCTATAAGTTTCAGTGTATCTGGTTTTATGTGGAGTTCCTTGATCTACTTGAACTTGAGTTTTGTACAAGGAGATAAGAATGGATTGATTTCGAATTCTTCTACATGCTGACCACCAGTTGAGCCAGCACCATTTGTTGAAAATGCTGTCTTTTTTTCCACTGGATGGTTTTAGCTCCTTTGTCAAAGATCAAGTGACCATAGGTGTGTGGATTCTTTTCTAGATCTTCAATTCTATTCCATTGATCTATTTGTCTGTCGCTGTACCAGTAGCAGGCAATTTTTATTACAATTGTTCTGTAATAAAAACAATTGCTCTGTAATTGCTTGAGGTCAGAAATCACCATTTCACCAGAAGTTCTTTTATTGTTGAGGATAGTTTTTGCTATCCTAGATGAAATTCCAGATCAATTTGCNTTTCTAGATCTTCAATTCTATTCCATTGATCTATTTGTCTGTCGCTGTACCAGTAGCAGGCAATTTTTATTACAATTGTTCTGTAATAAAAACAATTGCTCTGTAATTGCTTGAGGTCAGAAATCACCATTTCACCAGAAGTTCTTTTATTGTTGAGGATAGTTTTTGCTATCCTAGATGAAATTCCAGATCAATTTGCAGATTGCCCTTTCTAACTCTGTGACCCATTCCATATACAACCACCAAACTCAGACACTGTTGTGGAGGCCAACAAGAGCTTGCTGACTGGAGCCTGATATAGCTCTCTCTTGAGAGGCTCTGCCAGTGCCTGACTAATACAGAAGTGGATGCTCACAGCCATCCATTGGATGGAGCACAGGGTCCCCAATGAAGGATCTAGAGAAAGGACTGAAGGAGCTGAATGGGTTTGCAGCGCCATAGGAAATAACAACAATATGAATTAACCAGTATTCCCAGAGCTCCCTGGGACTAAACCACCAACCAAAGAAAACACATGGTGGGACTCATGGCTCTAGCTGCATATGTAGCAGAGGATGGCCTAGTCGGTCATCACTGGGAGGAGAGACTCTGGGTCCTGTGAAGGCTCTATGCCCCAGTGTAGGGGAATGCCAGAGCCAGGAAGTGGGAGTGGGTGGTTGGTGAGCAGGGCGAGGGGATAAGGGGTTTTGGGAGAGGAAACCAAGAAAGGGGATAACATTTGAAATGTAAATAAAGAAAATATCTAATTAAAAAAAAGATTTCAATATAAGGTGCTGTGTGGCACCTGCCTGGCTACCTCACAGATTGAATTCTCTTTTCTGCAAACAAAGCAGAAATTACATCTGAGAAAGAAAGTTTCCTTCAGCATTGTTGCTGTTCACCTCTCCTGGTCTCTTACGTTATAAAATTGTGTTAAGAATGGATTCTGTAGGCAGTTGTGATACACATCTGTAATCCTGGCACTCAGAGATGGAGGCAGGGGCATTGTTGTGAGCTCCAGGCTAGCCTAGGCTGTAAAGGGAAACTTTGTTTAAAAAACAAACAAAAAAAAGAAAGAAAGAAAGAAAAAGAGAAAAGAAAAGAAAAGAAAAGAAAAGAAAAGAAAAGAAAAGAAAAGAAAAGAAAAGAAAAAAAGGTATCTTTTTATTCTCAGAGTAAATATCCATCAAGATATGTAAGATTTAAAATTTTAATGTATAAGTGAATAAATTCACTTATACACTATTTCCATAGAAATTATTGTTTCTGAAGAGAGATATAAAGTTAGATAAAATATACTGACTAAGAGTAATTTCATCTTAAAAGAAGATTATTTAGATCACAGAACAGACTGAGGGGTACATTGGCCTCATCTTCAGGCCCTTCTGCAGAGCTACAGCATCTTTTGGGCCAAATTCACATAGGCTACCTAGAGCCACTGAAAGCCAAAAGCCATTCTCTTGTGACCATTCAGATGGCAAGACACTGTGTTTATTGCAACATTCCCCATATATAAAATACAACATTGTGTCATTCTGATGCGACAGCAGGAGATGTTGTACGCTGGGTTGGAAAGCAAGTATTTCTAGCATAAAGAAAGACTCATGGCCAAAGATATGCACTGTGGATATATAACCATGCCACCTGCACTCATCAAAGTCTGAGTAGTGGTACAACGGGGGAAATTTTAGCAATACTTCAGATGTAGAGGGACTGGGGATAAAACTCAGTTATGTAATTTCTGCAGCCCTGAGCACCTAGACAACAAAAGACAAGTGTGAGACAAGTGTGAGACAAGTGTTTGGTACAGTGCTGCTCAGAGCAGTTATCGTGAGCATGCAACTCCAGCGAGGCTTAAATATGTCAAACTTCAATATCACTTCAGTAGGGGAAGTGGATTCTTTATGTTTTATTAATCTTTAGATGTTTCTTAATGAAATGTATAATAATAATAGTTATTATTATTATTATTATTATTATTATTATTATTATTATTATTATAACATTATTTTTAGGTATCAAATCTGTCAATTCAACCTACCAGGCCAATTTAGTCTGGCCTTCTCCTGACGCACTGCGGCAGGATGGTTGCAAATGCAAGGCCCGGGTCAGCTACACGTGAGGTCCTGTATCTAAAATCATTTTCCCTCTCAGCTTTGATGGGACCTTTGTGTCAGGCATCGTGGTGACAGAGTATGTGAGGGTAGCACTCAATGTCTCATGACAGGCATTTCACACTCCGGCTCTGCATCAGCCTGCATCCCATCCGATCCTCACCCACAGCCTGTCTGTGTCAAATGCTCTAACACACAGCACAGAAAAGGACTACGCAGGATTGAAGTCTGCCTGACAGCACTAGAGAAGTGTGCGTAGGAAGCCGACCCCTAGCTGGATATCAAGACTGAGGTTCTTTAACTGGGAGAAAGAAGGCACACGCTAGCGTGCACATATCGAGTGTTCTGCTGGCATGGAGGTACTCTCTATGGGGTGGGGAAAGGCTTGGCTTGAGGCAAGTGTCACGGAGATAATGCATTTGTTGGCGCTGTGCATAGAGAGCCTAAGTAAATTGGATTTTTATCCAAGAATTCAGTATTATAGACTTCATTTATTCAAAAATATTCATATTTTCATAACTTGATTTCTCATGCCTTAGCCCCAGACGTGCATTTTGAGAATAAAAATTATAAATATAATCACACCACTGTCAGGAAGTTTGCTAAGTGTTTCCCGTGTGTGAAGCACAGGTGCCTCATGAGAACCATGCGATAGCTCCTTATCCTCATTATACAGTTCAGTTAGCCGAGATGGAGTAATATTCTATAGTTTCTCCAAAGTCACACGTGTGAGGAGGTGGTACAAATCCCACAACCCCACAACGTTAAATGAACAGTGAATTCTCACCCTGTGGGCAGGCCAAGCCAGGGAGCGCCTCATCTACTGTAGTTCATCAACTGTGCCACTAGATGGCAGAACCAGTCCAATTTGGAGAAAGCTTTGCCTGGGTGTGGCCGTGGCACTTAGCAATGGCTAGAAATGGCTGTCACTTGCAAGTTTAGTAGATGGAGTCTGAAATAATATCCTTCCTAAGTAATTAAATTTTGCATAGAAATATTTTTATTTGAATTCAAGCCTTACACACATTCAAAGTAATTGTCCATGAAAGAAAATTGAAGGGATCCATATTTGGATCCCCATTTCGCCCTTCACAGGGAGAGTTGTAATCCTAGCGAAGAAAACAAAAGATATCTCTGGTCTCTAGTGGCCACAGCGCTCTCCACTCCATCTGCTCCAGTAAATCTGGGATGGTACATGTGGTCTAGGGAATAGACATTCACCATGGGACAAGAGAGAAACCTACCTCACATAAGGTTTGCCTTGGAGTGTGTCTTCTTGGGCGTCTTGACTTTGACCACGCCCCTTATCGTGTTGGATCTGCAGATACTGTACTTAGATTAGACTAAATAGGTACAAATATCTTACAGGAAGACACACTCCTGTGCAGGGCCTGATTTTGCCCTGTCGTCTTGTGATTCAGTTCTTCAAGTGCATTAAGGTAAATCTCACCAAACTTTGCTCTAATATCGCGGACCTACTTATCATTCACAGCACTGATACCTAAAACTTCTCTGCTAGAATTATCTTCCACCTTGCTAGCTAGTTGTTTCCATCAACTTGAACAAGCTGGTGTCGTTTTAGAAGAGGGAACCTCAACTGAGAAAATGTCCCCACCAGATTGGCCCGTGGGAAAGCCTGAGGTACATTTTCTTGATTGATGATGGGTGTGAGAGAGCCCAGCTAGCTATGAGTAGCGCCATCCCTGGCCTGGCGGTCCTGGGTGCTACAAGAGAGCAGGCTGAGCAAGCCATATGGAGCAAGCCAGGAAACAGCCCCCCTCCACAGTCTGTGCATCAGCTCTGGTCTCCAAGTTCCGGGCCTGATTTTCCTCAGCAATGGAGTGACTTGAGAGCTAAAAGATGAAATAAATACTTTCCATCCCAATTTATTTATGGTCATGTTTTATCACAGCAATAGAAACCCAAGACACCCATCCAACTGAATGCCACAGATACTCTACAGGACTACTCCCAGTAGCCCTGGCTAAGACATGGCTCTAACCAAATTGCTACACAGTGGGGCCTTTGTGAAAATGGAAAGTTCATGACAGGGACACAGTGGCAACATGCATCAGGCTGAGTCACATCGAGTTCAGGTCACAACATAGCCACATGAACCATGAGAATCCTTGGCTAAGCATTTCTGTTCCTCAGAAAGATTGTGACTCTGTGCCCTCTTTCCTGCCCCAGGCCAACTCCCCAGCCCTGGTTAACAGAACAACAGCAACAAGGACAACAGCAGAAAATCCCAAGCGGAAAACAAGCTATCAATGAATACAAAGAGGAACTTGTAATTGCAAAAAATATAAAACTATGAAATGAGAAGCATTCAGAGCCTCGTTGAATAAAGAGTAGAGTTTGTCACCCATTGTCACAGCTCTGTTTAAAGACTTTGTTGACTGTACTCTGATGTCATGCTAATATATGTAAATGAATAATTGTGTTTTTGAATGTTGCATTCTTGAGTGGCACACAGTATCAATATGTGATACTTAAGCACTAAACCGTAGCATAAACAGCAGGGACATCATGTATTTTCATGATGTAGCAGAACTGTGACCTGCTATGTTAGGCGCAGCACGTCATGAAGATGGAGACTCAGGAAGTGAGTCCCACTTCCACCTTCATCATGGTGTCTGGGCTTTTCAGAATGAGCATACTTGTTTTCCCAGCAACTTTCTCGTGTTCAATGAACTATTCCTATGCATTTCACGCAAAAGTGTTTCTCACATATAACAGGTATGCTGTGGTTCAGAAGCACTTACTTGACTGGAATTTTTAGTGAAATAATGTTATGATAAATGCTTTTTTAGATTAAAAGATAATTGAATTTTATGTCTCCTCTTAATCCTAAGAAATTAGCATTCTTATTTTAGTAACCCATCAGTTTATATGGCTAAGTATGTAACTATGAGTGTGTGTATACACACATAATCTTCACCTTCACATGGTTGGACTTCAATGCTTTTCTTTATGACAGTGTGAATTATGATTATGTATAGACATAGTACTTCAGCTTTTGAAATTTGTCTTTTACTTTCTGGGCTTGCGTTATGCATGGTGATGCCCCAACAAAGACAAACAGAACATCAAACCGCAGCTCCCGTCAGCCACGTGATCAAAGGGGAACAGGAACTGTGGGTGTCGTTCATTTGGTAACATGCTCACCTTGTAAACATGATGACCTGAATTTGACAACCAGACCCCAACAGCTTTTAAAAAGCCAGATGTAAAAGAAGCCAGATGGGGAAGCACAGGTTTGCAATCCCAACACTGGACGGGGGACAAAGACAGACACATTCTCTAGGCTCCTTAGTCTACCAGAACTAAGGAACTAATGATTTCCAAGTCAAGTGGCAGTCCCTTGTTAGAATGCATAGGGGGACGACATTCAGAGGCATAGCACCTAGTGTTCTCTGGCTTCCACATACACGCACACGCGCGCACACACACACACACACACACACACACACACACACACTGAGCTCCACAGTGTTGTGTTGCTAAATTGGAACATCCATCAGGTGAGAAAATAAACATAATTTTGACACACAGTATTTATAGCTTAGCAATATGTTTCTCAGGACATACACCTATCACACCCTGGGCAGTATCTACACATTATCTCACACAATTCTTCCCCAAGTTTATACAGACATGGTCTGTTTTACAGACATAGACACTGGGGTGTAAGTGATATATATCTAATACCACATGTGTCAATGATTACACCCCTGAAAGTTTTATACAAGAGTTCAGAGTCTTAGCCCTCACCAACTAAACATCTTGTCTTGGAGTGAGGACAGACCAGAAAAGTGTCTTTGTGAACAGATCATTTTACAGTGGCTATTAAAACTATTCACAAAGACAGATGCGTCTTCTTTGGAGACTGATGGTGCTTGCCTATTTCTACTTATTCTTTCAACCAGTATTGGCACGCCAGGCAGTGTTCTCTGTGCTGCAAATATAATAACAAAAACCAAAAAGCCTCTACACACCACACACATACACACCCACACCACCGCCACCACTGCCAGAGCTTAGGTCATAGGGAGGAAGGTCATCTAAGCGCCAATGGAGAAGAAGATAGATAAGGATAGTAGAGAAGATGTGTCATCTTCCTTTAGATAGTGTAATAAATTGTCACAAGCCACGTGGCTAAAAACAGAAGTATATTGTCTCAGGTGGTCATGGTACACACACCTGTGATCCCAGCACAAAAGAAACTTGGACAGGAGGCCAGGCTGGACTATTCAACAGCATCTGTCTCTGTTACTGTTACTGTCACACCATCTCTCTGTCTCTCTCTGTCTTTCTCTGTATCTATCTCTCTGTCTCTCTCTCTGTTTCTCTCTGTTTCTTTCTCTCTCTTTTATTCTTCTTCCTTCTCTTCCTCCCTCCATTTCTCATAGTTCCTGGACCAGAAGTCCAAGTTCAAAACGTCAGAGTGGCAGTAGGTCACATCCCTGCAGGCTCTAGTGAGGAATCCTCCCTTTCCTCTTCCAGCTCTTGATGGCTCCAGGAATTCTTAAATATGGCTATGTAATTCCAAATTCTGCCTGTCTCACGTGGCCCTGCCACCTGCTCCCAACGACACACACACACACACACACACACACACACACACACACGCACACGCACACGCACACGCACACGCACACGCACACGCACACGCCCGCCCATGGGTACACACACACCTATACCTGTGATTTATTCTGTTCTCAGGACTCTTGTAGTTGGGTTGTACACACACGCATGCACACGCACATGCACACCCATGGGTACACACACACCTACACCTGTGATTTATTCTGCTCTCAGGACTCTTGTAGTTGGGTTTAGGGCTCGCTTTGGTCATCCAGAAATGATGTCATCTCATAATCCTTAATCACATCTGAAGATCCAAATAACGCCATATTTTCAGGTTCTAGGATTAGTACTTGGATACATCCTGTGGGAGCTGCATTTCAAACTGCTACAAGAGATAAATGATTTTTAGAAGTAAAGAAAAAAGTATGCTAATTAAAGACAAAAACAAAATGGAGCTGAAGATGCATAAGCCCAGGCCAGGCATCGTAGCTACACGATGGCATCAAGGTACTTGTAAGCTGACAGCTTAGTCCTAAAGAAAGGGACAGACAAATGTCCATCTACCCGATTATGACAGGACACGTGGATGCCTCCCACAGTCTCCCTTGCCTGGTCCTACGCTGCACTTATGTCCCAGCTCCCTTCCTCTGGTCTGGTGACTGGGCTCCAGCTGGAGAGAGAGCATGAGTGCAGATTATGGCTTCTGCCCTTCCCCCACGCCATTCATACTTCCAGCTCAGTGTGGGGGTGCCTCCCCAAGCAGCCTTGGTAGTTCATGCTGAATATGGAGTTGTTCTTTAGTCTAGGCTCCAGAGGGACAGCATGCATGATGGACACTGCCCAACTTATGTAAGGAACAAATGTCCCCTGCATTGGAAGGATCAATCCATTTAGCAGGAGCACACAAAGTGCAGACATTAAGGCCACAGCCCACAGCCCCTGAGCATTCTCAGTGTGCGTGAGAAGCAGCAGGAAGGACAGGCAGTGTGGCTGCAATGGAATAGCAGGGACAAAAATGCCGTGAAATGAGGCCAAAGGGCCCTACTGGAGAGAACCAACCATACTACAACAGAGCACGTCACACTACAGCTTGGGAAGCCATGACCAGATTTTTTTTTAATTCAAAACACCCATTTACTTACTGCAAGGGGCAAAAGTACGAAAGGCTTTTTTTTTAAACGGTCTTAAGGACCATTGCATCGAATCAACAAAGTGGGCTTAGCACATCATTTAACAGTTTTTGAAAGACCATAGTATCAAATCTGCCTCAACAAATTATAATTAAGATGATAGTGAAAACTTTTCTTTGAGGTCTATGGCCAGATTCCAAACTTGAAGGACAATCTTCAGAAAGACTGGAATGTAAAATGTTGAGTTCGCTTTAGATATCATTGATGTCTTCATCATCATCTCCAATGTCATCAAACTGAATTTCATCATCATCTCCAGGACCAAATGTATCAGTTTCATTGATTTTAGCATGCTCCAGAAGCTCACCATAGGCCTTGAGACTTCTAGCGTTGTATTTTAAAATGACATCAGCTTTGATGTCCTGGTAATCTCGGAGGCCCACCAATATGATATCTGAGGTATTTATCCAAACCTTTCCTCTCAATTTCCCTCTGATGTGGCACAATCTCTTTACACCATCAAAACACGTGGCTTCTAATCGTCCGTTTCCCTACATTTTGATTACTTGAGCATATTCTTGCCCATCCTCCTTGAGCACAAGCTCTCGCTTTTCAGACTCATTCTCATTTTTGCCTCTATGCCGGTTTTTGCCTCCTTTTCCTTAGGAACACTGCACTTCTGCTTAGAATTTGTAATCATTATTTTTTTTCATCAAAACATATACATGATCTGAAGCAAACGTGGAAAAGTTGGCTCAATGTGGGTCAAGGGCTCTGTGGAAAAAGTTAAGCCCCGGTAAAATTATGGAGCAAAGTGATCCTCTAGGGATGAAATTTACGAATGCATCCAAGTACTGGCCACTGGCTGCACGGGAGCGGCCTCACCAGTACCAACTAAGTGTGCATAAAGAATCCTAGGAAGGAGGTGCCAGATGGGCACGGAAGCAAGCGAGGCATCACCCTTTTTCAAAGTTCAGATTGGCTCCCAGGGCTTAACTCCCCAGGTGTTGGAAGCCCAAGAAGTCCGAGGCAGGTGTTCCCACCGGTCCCCGGGGCGCCATGGTCAATGTCGCCATGACCAGATTTACTGAGAAATGGCATAATCTGAGAGGATTTCTCTGGCTTTTATAAGAGGACAGAATGTAGAACAGCAAGTTACCTTGAAGCAAGGAGAACAATCAGAAGGTGCCACAGATGTCAAAACAAGTGCTAATGGCAGCTCAGCCGGGGATTGACCTGACCAAGGCAGGAGAAGCGAAGGCAGGTGAGAGATGTTTTAATGGTGAAGACATCAGAATTTATGAGAACCAAATATGGGCCTGAGAAAGAGGAGTAACAGGATGACACTCGAATTTGAAACTTAATCAACTGGAAGAAAAGAGTTGCCACATAGTCCCTCTCATGGACATCTCATGTGCACCGCATGTAACCAACAACACAGGCTTCACAGAGACAAACAAAACTTGAGCTCAGAGTTCCTGAAGAGAAGCAGAGCTTGATAAAGTATATTCTCTTCTTGCTCTCGGAGAAGATTCTGTCCTCCCTTGGTTTGAGTGTGGTTTTATGTTCACACTTGTGGTTTTTCTAGTGAACAGGCTTCTGAAAAGCAGGAACCATTCATATTTTAGTATCTACGTACATTTACAATAAACACAATTCATTAGGAATGCATTCTTTAAAGCATCCCTAATTGTTCTTCAGCCTTATTCACTGAGACCAACCAAGGACTCCGATACAAAACCAGAGCTGGTGGATGTGACTCGTCTTACTAGCCAGCCTGCTCTGGGGGTCTCTCCCTCTGCCTTTTAGGGTTGGAAGTACCAGAAGGGCACCCTGCCCATCTGCGATTTAGCCACTGAAATGCCTCCCTGGCCTAGGAATATACCTTTTAACAAGTGAACACAGCACTGTTGGTGTAGGAACAAATTGTCTTCCAATAAGATACCCTCCAGCAAGAGCCCAGATAACCCAAGGAGAGGTCTTCAGAGAAGTAAAAGGCTCAGAATGCTGCCAGGGCAGCTCTAGCATGAAGAGCAGACTCTAGTGGGGGGGCCACTGAAGAAAATCCCTTCTGGTCCTAGAAAATTAACACTTCTTGCATATAAAAATAAAGTGTAGCCAGGTGGAGGAGCTTATGTGTGTAATTCCAATACATAGGAGGATGGGCCAGGAGAGCTGTAGGATCTGGGTCAGCCTGGGCTGCAGAGAGGGACCCTGTCTCCAAAATAAGCAAACAAGCACAGCTAATACACGTTTTTAGAATAAGAAGAATCCTCCTCCCCCACTTCTTGGTCAATAATCAGACATTCTCCCATAGCAAGTCACCACTATAGGTTGAATATGTGTGACCTTTTAAATTCACACTGAAATGTACTTGTCATTGTAACAATGGGAGCTGAGCCATAGGGACCTCACTGTCCTGGTTGATTCGGTTGCTGAAGGAGACTTCCTTCCTCTTGCTGTCTCTCCACTCCTTCAGTCTTTGGCCACTTAAAGGAGGACAGTGCTCTTCCCTGTCCTCTGCAGGACACAGCATTTAGGACACCATCTTGGAAGCCCAGACAGTGTCCATACCACAAGCCAAACCCTCAAGCACCTTGACTTTGGACTTTACATCCTTCCAAAACTATAAAAAATGCTCCCTTATAAAATGATCTAACCTCCAGCACTCTGGTATAGCAGCTTGAAACAGACTAAGATGATATTAGCCCCTTTCGTACTGCTAAATAAACAGATTTTGTATATTGCAATATAATAAAGCCATTCAAAAATATTAACAGATAAGCGCATTTGCTCATAATTTACATCATCCCTTAAAGGTAGGTATAGACAAAGTACCTATATAAACAAAATTCAATCAAGCAGCTTCAGATGTTTCTAGAGACAGATCTGAGCGGCTTGTAGAATTCTGACTATTATCATCTGGGCCACTGGCTCAGGACTCAGAGCAGATACAAATAATTCAACAAATTCATCTAGTTTCAGCAAAGTAAGTTGACAGAGCACCTAATAACACAAGGCATTCTACCAAATACTTAGAAAAGAAAACTCCCTTAACTGCATCTCTCATGAGGCAGATGCAGGTGGATCTCTGATTTCAAGGCCAGCCTGGCCTACAGTCAGGACAGACAGTCAGGGCTACATAGAGAAACCCTGTCTCAGAAAAGAAAGAAAGAAAAAAAGAAAGGAAGGAAGGAAAGAAGGAAGGAAAAAAGGAAGGAAGGAAGGAAGGAAGGAAGGAAGAAAGAAAGAAAGAAAGAAAGAAAGAAAGAAAGAAAGAAAGAAAGAAAGAAAGAAAGAAAGAAAGAGGAAAAAGGAGAGGAGAGGAGAGGAGAGGAGAGGAGAGGAGAGGAGAGGAGAGGAGGAGGAGAAAAGGAAGGGAAGGAAAAGGGAAAGGGAAAGGAAAAGGAAAAGGAAAAGGAAAAGGAAAAGGAAAAGGAAAAGGAAAAGGAAAGAAGAAAATTCAGTCCCACTACTCAACACAGCAGAACAGGCTCAGAGTTCTATTTTCCACTGAATGACTTAACACGGGTGTTTTGTGAACTCCTCCTAGGGAGTGAGCCAAGATTCCTACTCCCCTCACCCCTACTTCCCAACCCCTCCTCCCCCACCCCTGCTACAGCTCCCCAGATAGACCACCAATGACAGACAAATCAAAGTAACAGTTTCACTC
The DNA here is from genome assembly GCA_902729485.2 of Mus minutoides. Taxonomy (NCBI): domain Eukaryota; kingdom Metazoa; phylum Chordata; class Mammalia; order Rodentia; family Muridae; genus Mus; species Mus minutoides. The sequence goes on along the minus strand of CACVCL010022271.1, from coordinate 29,917 downwards.
AAATCATCAATGAGTTTATCGGCGTAAACTACAGAGCAGGGGTAAGGGGTTCCATACAGGAGGATGGGCTGATCCCAAAGCAGCTATGTCGCTGAAAATACCCACCCTAGTGTGAATGACACTTCTCTATAGCTGAATAGATGGAGCCCCCCGCTTCAGTCAACCTTCCAAACTTCTACACTCTAATCTCCTGAGACCACGAAGCCATGTGAAGCCTGGGCAGAACTGTACACAGCTGGGAGGGGGCATGGCAAGGAGTGACCCTGGTCTCAGAAGAGGGGCTGTGTCATCCTGGGCTCAGGCTCCTCCCATCACGTGGCTCCTCCCTTCTCTTGGTCCTCTTTTCCTCTCCATTCAGTCACAGTGGGAAGGCAGAGTGTCTATGGAGTGTTCTTTAAGATTCAATCTTAGAAGCCGGGCAGTGGTGGCACACGCCTTTAATCCCAGCACTCGGGAGGCAGAGGCAGGCGGATTTCTGAGTTCGAGGCCAGCATGGTCTATAGGGTGAGTTCCAGGACAGCCAGGGCTACACAGAGAAACCCTGTCTCGAAAAACAAAAACAAAAGCAAACAAACAAACAAAAAGTTAATCTTAGAGAAGATGCACATCTCATCCCACATTGCATTAGCTGCTGCTCAGTCATGTGGCCGAAGTCCGAAGTAACAGAAGGTGGAAGCATATTCCAGCCATGTGCTGGGCCGTGTGCTGGGGAGGAAAAAATGGGCTGTGAGCAATACAGAGCAGAGTGAGCACTAACTTATTGCAAAACATGGAAATATCCTGTTGGTGGCAAAAGCAGGCTTCTTTGATTTAATATTTATAAGGAAACAGCACTCAGCCAAAGAAAATAAATAGAAACAATAAATCTCCAAGGATTCATAAGAATCTCTGTCATCACTTATTGGGCCAAGTATTTCCCTGACTGTGTACATTCAGAACATTAAAATGGGGTCCGGTGGATAGTGTAGTCAGTGAAGTGCTTGTGTGCAACCTTGAGGACCTGAGTTCAGTCCCCAGAACCTGTGTGGGGAAAGTGAATGTTTGTAGTCCCAAAGGGCTGTGGGCAGCCGCAAACAACCCTGCTCATGTGGAGCTGATCCTGCAGCTTGGCATGTAGCTTGGCATGCAGCTTGGCTGATCCTTGCATGCTGGTTGCTGCAGCTGGAGCGGGGGCTGTCCCTGATTCTGCCTGCCTGCCTGTCTGTGGACCCTGTTCCCCTAACTGGGCCGCACTGTCAGGCCTCAGTGGGAGAAGATGTGCCTAGTCCTGTAGTGACTTGAGGTGCCAGGGTGGGTTGGTACCCAGGAGGGCACCCCCTTCTTGGAGGAGACCTGAAGGAGAGGAAGGAGGAGAGACTATGATGAGGGACTGGGAAGAGAGGGAGTTGCAGTCTCGATGTAAAGTGAATACATGAATTAATGAAGAGAATGAGCACTGAACCCCTCTGGCTACTGCTTGTCCCCAGCTTTTGTAGGTGATGTGAAGTCACAGTTCAATTATTTACAAGGGTGTCTATTATGAATTTTCAGTTGGATAACTAAATTCTTTTATTTCTTTTTATATTAAAAAGGAAGTCTTTCACATTCAATAAGATTGGAAATGAATATCTTTAGTCTATATTCTGGAGAAAATGAGAGACCTGTTGGAATCTAGTGCTACCCCAGAAACACTGGACATGCAGGCATGGACAAATAGAGAGAGAGAGACAGAGACAGAGAGAGAGAGACAGAGACAGAGAGAGAGACAGAGAGAGACAGAGAGACAGAGAGACAGAGAGACAGAGAAAGAGAGAGACTCATCCACAAATACAGCAGCATCTGTCACAGCACCCACCCTCTCCTGCACCCTGCCAGGAAGTCATCCTATTGACATGGGCATATATGTCATGCAATCCAATTTAATTAAGTGAGCTTGTTAATTAGGACACACATGCTTCATCTTGGACTAATCCACTTGATTACTTTGATGGGGAAATCATACTAGATTTATGAAGAACAAAGATCACAATCGGAGAATAGAGGGCAGAGTTTCTTATCCTGACTTCTTCAAAATCCTCTTTACTGCACACATACAATTTTGTCATTTTAAGTTAAAGATAAAAACAAACCTGCATGTGCTAGATGTTTTTAAGCCTTTCACAACTTGGTTATAGTTATAGTCAGCAAGATGAAATTGCATCTTGTTGCTAAGATTTCATATGCAGTTACTAAAGCCATGGAAGCAAACTATAAATAATGACAGCATACACATTGGTTTGTGTGACTAGAAAATCCTACATTGTGAATGGTACATAACATTTCTGAAAATATTTATTGATACTGGCTAGATATGGATGGATTTATACAAACCACCTTAATGGTGTCAAAAATTATCAAATATGTATTCAATGTATTCTATAATGAACAAACAGTACACAGAATATTCAGATGCTGTACTTTAATTGGCAAGGGGTACAGTAAAGCTATTCTCCTTGATAGCTCTTTTATATCCCTAGAAACACAAGCCTAAGGCAAGCCTATCATTAGCCTGCGCAGACATTGCTCTTTATAAAGTATGATCTAGTTAGTCCTGTGACCAATGGAATTCCAGATGAGCTCATGTACCTGCTCCCCCCAGGATATCAAGGATTTGTGGGGGTTTTGGAGAGTAGTGCCAAGGACATCTTGTGAACAAAAGGGTTTTGCCACAGAGAACTAAAGAAATGCACGTCAAAAGGCAAGTTCTGCTATGCAACATGAAGCATGTGGCCTGCCTTGGGACAAGCCCTTGAGACATGCAATATATTTACAAAGCAATGGAGGGCAGAAAGGTTGTCTTTGAGGAGTAAAAATAAGATGTCAGGAGGAGGATGGAATCTGGGTTATGGGGGCCTCTTAATGAGATGGAACATCCTGTCACTTCTGTGGTTTATAGCTATTGACTGTGATCCCACGCCCCACAGGAAGAGGCAGAAGAACGTATTAAAGGACTGACAAGCAAGCTGCATCCTTGATGAACTGCTATTGAAGGTATTAGTAAATAATTGGGCTGCGTTTTCGTCCCTTTGCTCAGATATAAAATTTGCAAGTAAAAAGGCAAACAAAACAACAACAACAAAACCCTATTGATTTTCCAAATCCCCAGAACCCTCTGCAGAATAATAGGCAAAATGATCATTTCTTGCTAAATTCTTTCCACTGAAGAGCTATCCACAAAATAATTTCTTGAAAGTCCCCAACAAATAAATAATTCCTCACTGGATGCACTCTGACTCAGAAGGTGCTGTGCCAATGCACATATGATCTCAGTCCTTCAGTGCTCTGCACCGGCATTTAGTATCTTGAGCAAAACAGTTACCTCTCCATAAGTTTGTTATCCATGTCTTTGAAGAGACGTTTACCTAAATGAGGACATGCTAATGGGTTACAAACAAACGCACGAAAGATGTAGTCCACACAGGCAGTAGCTGTCAATGAAGAGGTATAATGACTGTCAGCACAAACCCCAAGCTCATGAGAGAGTGACACCCTTCCAGTACTTAGCATTTTTTCTGAAGAACTTAGAGCACTTTGCAAGCACGAAAATGTTTCTCTTTTTAGGAAAAAAGAAGGCCTGTAAAAGTCATCCTTGAGTTCCGAGCAAGATCAGTGGCACCCATCTCTCACACCCATGTGCAGTCCTTGGCAAAGCTATTCGCTGCCAGCAAGCTGCTTACTGGAGTTCATTTCTTCATGACAGGAGAGCATGGCTCCTCCTCTGTCTCTGTGATTCATCTCTTGGATCTCAAATTTAAGTAAGATGTTTTTGTAGTGTTTTACATTGATTTTGTGTGTGTATGTGTGTGTGTGTGTGTGTGTGTGTGTGTGTGTGTGTGTCCTATAGTGTGAGTGGGTGTAGAATGACAGAGAGAAAGAGTGTTATGGTGAGAGACAAACAAAGCTGAGTGAGAGAGTATGAGTATGTGGTATGTATGGGGTGTGTGAGAGTGTGTGTGCTATGAGTGTGAGAGAGAATGAAGAGTATGTGAGAGTGTGTGGGATGTGTGTATGTGAGACAGAGTATGTGAAAGAGTATGTGCTGTGTGTGTAAGAGTATGTGTGTGTGGTATGTGTAATATGTATATGTGGTGTGTGAGAGTGTGTGTGCTCTGTGTGTGTGACAGAGAGAGAGGGAGGAGGGAAGAGGAAGAGGGAGAGGGAGAGGGCGAGGGAGAGAGAGAGAGAGAAAGAGAGAGAGAGAGAGAGAAAGCAAGCAGGGATTAAACCCAGGGACTCAAGACATACTAGGCAGACATTCTATCATTGACTGTAGGGCCAGTCTAAAAAGGCACATTTTCTTGAAATCTCATTTGAGAAGTTGTTAAGTCCTTTGCTTAAACTGTGAACAATTACTTTTTTTTCCCCTGAGGTGTAGTTTAAATCAAGACTACTATGATATAATTTATATACAATTATACTTTTCTTTTGAGCACAGTTCAGTGATTTGTCTTGAAACCACCACAAATACCATGTCATATTTTAGCACCTCCATCCTTTGGTAGTCACTCCCCACCCATCTCCACCAACGACCTTTGAAAAGCAGATGCACCAGCATTCTCTCTCTCCCAGTGGAAACATGTGACAACGGTAGACAACACACAACCCCCTTTTTATTTTTAATTTATTACTTTTATTTTTTTACAGTCCAGTCATTATCCGCCCCTCAGTCCGCCCCCCCCCAAGGGTTAGATGCATTTTCTCTGACTGAGTACAGACCCAGCAGTCCTCTGCTGTGTATATGTTGGGGGCCTCATATCAGCTGGTGTATGCTGCCTGGTTGGTGGCTCAGTGTCTGAGAGATCTCATGGGTCCAGGTTAATTGAGACTGCTGGTCTTCCTATGGGGTTGCTCCCCTCCTCAGCTTCTTCCAGCCTTTCACTAATTCAACAACAGTGGTCCCAGACTTCAGTCCACTGGTTGGATGTAAGTATCTGCATCTGTCTCAGTCAGCTGCTTTGTTGAGCTTCTCGGAGGACAGCCATGCTAGGCTTCTGACTGTAAGCACATCAGTAATAGTGTCAGGCCTTGAAGCCTTCCCTTGAGATAGATCCCAAGTTGGGCCAATCACTGGATCCCCTTTCCTTCAGTCGCTTCTCCATTTTTCTCCCTGCAGTCCTTTTAGACAGGTACAATTCCAGGTCAAAGTTTTTGACTGTGGTATGGTAGCCCCATCTCTCTACTTGATGCCTTGTCTTTCTACTAGAGGTGGACTCTACAAGTTCCCTCTCCCCACTGTTGGGCATTTCATCTAAGGTCTCTCCCTTTGAGTCCCAACATTCTTCCCAGCAAGGTTAACATACTCTTAAAGGATTTAAAGCACCTAATGGCACAACACAGAATTAGAGTAAAGGATAACAGGAAATCTACTGACTATGATAATGGATGTAAAGATTAAGTAATGCCATTAAAGAGGGTGTTCAGGTAGAGTCTGTAGTTACAGGTGAAACTGGTGAGTGGCCAGAGAGAAAACCAAGCTACTCTAAGAATAAAACATGAGCTGAGGAAAAAGGTGGCAGCTATTTATGAGCACAGAGTCATCTGCTTTAAAATAGGCAGAGCACCTCCTCGTTAGATAAGTAACATGAAGGACTTATTAATTCCAACATATATAGGATGCATTCAGTGAATCTGTTACTCAGAGATGCTGAGGACATAATGATGAATCACACAGATGATGTTGCCTGAGAAAATTATTAGTTCTTTGAGAATTTCCTACAATGTACTTTGATTATATACATCTCCATTTCCTTTCCCTACAAAATTCCACCTTCTTATACTGCTACCAAACTTCTTCAGATGAACCCATTAAGGACAAAAGCAGGCAAAGAGAGAGGAGGGTGGCCTGAAAGCAATAAAGATACAATAGTCATAAATTACTTTCCCTAAAGCACATAGTATTGAAATCACCAATAGAAGTAAACAGGAGCCAGGTGGTGGTGGGAGCCAACACGTTTACTCCTAGCACTTGGGAGGAAGAGGAAGGAGGATTTGTGAATTCAAGTCCAACTTGGTCTACAGAGTTCCAGGACAGCCAAGGCTACACAGAGAAACCCTGTCTTGAAAAAGCAAGCCAAAACAAGCAAACAAAAATAAGCACAAGAGAAATTGTAAAGATATTTCTGCTTTTTCCCCTTAATACATTATATTTAGTTATTGGGATCTCTACAGATAAATATAAAAGCTAAGTACTATAGTGAATCTTAATAATGTATAACTAATTGACTTTTATGTGCATGCTATATGTACAACACTATCTATACATTACAGAGAGAAAGGTATTTTGCTGGCATTCCTGGGTATCCCTTAAAAGTTAAGTCACACACACACAACTGTGACTGGATGATATGCTAGCTGGACTTCCTCGGAGTATTTATCTCCACTTATAGGAAAGCAAGAGAAGGCAGAGTGCAGAGGGAAAGGAAAAGGCTCCCAAGGACTTCATGGAAACAGTTACTGGTATTCAAAATAGAGTGGTTTTGGTCTGTGGGTAGCACCCATGGGTCTAGTGTCTCCTATGCTTAGACCTATGCTTCCCTTGAGGAGCAGCTGTAGGTAGGATATGAGTTCAGTGTAACCCTCCCAGCTAAGCTTCATGTGCTGGTAGTCTGGCTCCAAGTGTGGTGGTATTGATGAGGCAGAGCCTGTAAGAGGTAAAGGCTTCAAGGCATGGTGATTCATACGTGCAATCCCAGAACCCCAAAGGCTAAGTCAGGAAGATTATGGATTAGAAGCCAGCCTGTGCTAGATGTGGAGATCCTGTATCAAAAAGCACAACCAACCAACCAACCAACCAACTAACCAGCCAGCTAACCAACCAACCAACCAGCCAGCCAGCCAGCCAGCCAACCAGCCAACCAGCCAACCAGCCAGCCAGCCAACCAGCCAACCAGCCAACCAGCCAGCCAACCAGCCAGCCAGCCAACCAACATTCCAACCAACCAACCAATCAGCCAACCAACAACCAACCAGCCAACCAACCAATCAGCCAGCCAACAACCAACCAGCCAAGCAATGAAACAATCAATGTGAAGCCTGGTGGAAAGTGGTGGGTCGTTGGTGGTTGCCTACTTTGCAAGGGATTCATGTTCTTGAGGTAGTCTGGTTATTTCCTTCAAGAACAAATTGGTTTAAAAAGAACAAGCTGAATCCTGTTTATGAGTCTCTGACTCCTATTTGTTCTGTGTGACCTCTCACATGCTAAGATACTTACACCCCATGATGTGATGGAGTCAGAAGTCAGCACTACACTCTTGAACTTTTAGATTTTGTTCAAATATCCATTTTTCTCTTTGAACATTTTCCAGCCTCAAGTATTTGTTATAACAGAAAATGAACTGCAACTGAGGTCTCCCTGTGCTTGTAATGGTGTCGCATCATGTCTAACATGGGTGTGGGTCAGAGAAAGAGCAACATTCTCCGTGGAGATAGAAGCTGGGTTTGTTTCTTTTCAGGCAGTCTGGATTAGCTGCTGTTATTTCTCATGGGAAAATAACTTTCTTGATTCCCGTTATATAAGAGGGCATAGGAGCTGTTGGGTCTAGAAGCTCACTACGAAACTGCTTCTCTTGGAAGAACCCACTACCTCCAAATAGCTGCAGAAAAAGTTGCCTGTGCCTTGCCACTGACTGTGTAGTTTAAGCCTTTAAGCTTTGAACATAGTGTAAATTTTTGTTTGGAGTCCGTGTGATTCAATCCTGCCATGGAGACAGATACATGTTCCTAAACAAGCTGGGGCATGAATCTCAGAGAAGGTCTGCAGACACACAGAGGTCACTAGTCAACCATAGTCTCCTGGTTCTGGTGCCAGATACCCATGTGTGGAGGGAAGACATGAACGGATGGGTGCCTTTCTTTAGTCTGGATTATCACCTCACACATACAAACAAACAGATGGCTTGATAGATTGCTGGAGACCGTGTCTTCATAATAATGGTAGTTCCTCTAATTTATGCACTAAAATCTTCTTACAAGTAAAGTAATAGCTCCCAAGTTTATCTTCTCTCTAGAATTTACCAAATGCTCTTACATATTTTATGCCTGGTGATATGCAGCCATGTCTTATAGTCAAACTTTATGTACCCTAAGCTTTATTTTTCTCATAAATATTTTAATTCAAATAAAGTAAATTTCAAGTGTTACATTTTCCTCCCAACACTGAAAATATAGCCACTATTAATCAATTCTGACTTTATTAGCATGCTCTAAATATCATAAGCAAAATTAAGAATATAAATCTTGGTTTAGGTTATTTTCTAAAATAACTTTCGTTTTTGAGAACCTTTCAAATTTTTCAGAAAATATTTGGGAAAATTGTTCATTTTATCTGAAAATTAGTCTTCAGTTGTGTATCTTTATATTTTTTACCTGATATTATTTTTATATCTTTACTGTGTAATTTATCATCTGTGGCTTCTCATAACTTATGTCAGTGGGCATTCATCTGCATGGGTTCTCTTGCACAGATTCAGGCACCACAGGCCCAGAGTAGAGTTATACCTACAATAGTATAAGCATATATAGTCTTTAATTTTTGTCAAAATTAAACAAACAATACAGTATACCAATGGCTTACATAGCATTTGCAGTGCATTTAAAACAATCTAGAAATGATTGAAAGTATATAAGTGGACTGTGCAATATGTCAGCAGTTAAATGTGCTGGCTGCCAGAACTATCTGAATTTAACCTTGCACGATCTATATGGTGGAAGGAGAGAGCCAGTTCTTGCAAGTTATCCTCTGAGTTCCACATGTATGCTGTGACATTAACATTCTGACACACACAAACACACACACACACACTCAATCCAAACTTAAAAAGGATGGAGATATATATGTATNGTGTGTGTGTGTGTGTGTGTGTGTGTGTGTGTGTGTGTGTGTGTGAATATGATCAGTCATATGCAAACATTACACTATTTTATAGAAGCCTTGAGTGCCCCAGATTTGAATACTCCACGGGGGCGGGGTACTCAACAGGTTCTGATGATCCAGCCACCATTTCATACTTAGAAACTCTCAGAACTGAATGGCTTTTCTCTCTCTGCTTCATACCTGCGATCGCTTTTCTGAGGACCTACTTAGAGCTGATAGTTATGATTACAGATGCTGAAGCTACAATTCTTTTTTTTTTTTTTTTAGATTTATTTATCTTTATTTTACTTTAAGACTCAATTTATTTATTTTTTAATTAGATATTTTCTTTATTTACATTTCAAATGCTTGCTGGAAAGTTCTCTATGCCCTCCCTCCGCCCTGCTCCCCTACTCGCCCACTCCCACTTCTTGGCCCTGGCATTCCCCTGTACTGAATCGCGCTCTACGTGTGTTTTAGCCAAGAACTATGCTGGACTATTGGAGTCGTTGAGGACAATTACAATAAATGGGCCAAACTCATTGGATTCTTGGATGTTAGCTCATTAGAAGCTAAATTTACAGTCACAGCACCCTGAGCTCTATTGGGCACTAAGCTATGAAATACTCACTGTCTATGAGCCTTGACTGAAGAGGAGTTTATTAGTTATTTATTTCTCACTTGTTTTAACATGTGCTCACAGGTTGTTTATTGAGAAGCTTTCTTCTAGGGCATGCTGTCTGAATGTTACTGGCTTTTAAGCTTGTTTTGTTTGAAGATGACAATAATTCCTTTTTCGGTTTCTCCAAATTTTCCCCAAGTAAGAGATGGCAACGCGGTGTCTCGACACACAGGTGTTCTTTCTTTAAGCCATTTGCTCTCTTTTTAAAATGAGTATTAGTGATATTTACAAAGAGAGTGACCTGGTCGGAGGAGGATCATGAACATTTTCATCAAATTATCATTGCTTTCTATTTGCACACGTAGAGCTCATCCAGCTGTTAGTAGATATATGCTAGCTTCTTGTGCTCTGAGCTGCAAAGCACCAGAAGTTACTAGTTGCATCTGAGGGAGTATTTTCATTCCTACTCCTCTCAAGCATGAATCTCTACACACAATGAATTCCAACTGGGACAAAGAACTTTACTCATCTTCTGTAAGGCCTACAACCTAGCTATTCAGAAATGTTGATGTCCCATTGACATTAGGACATATGACATCTTGCCCTGTACCTCGTTGTGTTTTGTCCCTGTCTGGGACATTCTGTCACCCCACTCCTTTGCCACTTGAGACTACCCATTCACCTTTTGAGTCTTAGCTCAAATCAAAGCCAGGATCTTCTGTAAAATCAAAGCCAGGATCTTCTGTAAAATCAAAGCCAGGATCTTCTGTAAAATCTTCCTTAACTGCTTTTTTCCTTCTGAAGTGACCTTATTCTTTGAATTTAGTCATGACTACAGTGCATTTCAGCATACTGTTAACTTTATAACTGCAATCTTAATTACATTTTGTACCATGTCTATCTTCACATTTGTATTCTCCCTGAAGGCAGACACAGTAGCTGATTTATTTCAGAATAGTGTGGAAGAAAGCACATTAATTCAGAGAGGGGAAAACACTTCTAACCAGGAGGATCTAGTTATTAACAAGCAGGAAAAATCTGAAAAAAAAGAAAGAGAGAAAAGAAAGGAAGGAAGGAAGGAAGGAAGGAAGGAAGGAAGGAAGGAAGGAAAAAAGGGAGGGAGGGAGGAAGGGAGGAAGGAAGGAAGGAAGGAAGGAAGGAAGGAAGGAAGGAAGGAAGGGAGGAAGGAAGGGGGAAGGGAGGGAGGGAGGGAGGGAAAGAGAAAGAGGGAGAGAGAGAGAGAAAGAGAAAGAAAGAGACAGAGAGAAAGAAAGAAAGAAAGAAAGAAAGAAAGAAAGAAAGAAAGAAAGAAAGAAAGAAAGGAAGGAAGGAAGGAAGGAAGGAAGAAAGAAAGAAAGAAAGAAAGAAAGAAAGAAAGAAAGAAAGAAAGAAAAGAAAAGAAAAGAAAGAAAGAATTCAAAGGCTTTACGCTCTCCAGTAATGTTCAACAGTCACCTCATGGGAAGGGGAGAGATAACACAAGCATCTTGGGTAAAGACTGTTAGAAGGAAAAGGTACAGAAGAGGGTAGAGGCTTCACAAAGAGCTTTCCAGAAGTGGCTGCCCACAGGGAAGAGCCTCCCAGAGACCAGTGGCCTCTGTCTGCTACGTGAGTTATGGGACAAACATTGTCCAGGACCCGAGGACAAAGGCAGAGTCAGAAGCATGGAGACAGCGCAGAGTCAATGAGAAAAGGAACGGTCCTGAGCTTGGTGCTGTGGAGAATAAGCCCTTTTAATTGAAGATACAGTTCAAGTAACAGTGGTACAGTCTAGGCAGATTAGGCCGTGTGGTGTGGTAATAACAATGAAGAGCAAGGTTGTTTTTTTCCAGGAAATGAGGGGACATTTAAGGTCCAGGGCTAGGTACCTACCAGGGCTAGGTTGCTGTAGTAAAATTTCTGCTAGTTTCTTCAGGTTTCTCCTGGGTAGATCTACTCTTCCATCATAGTTAATAGTATTCCTCTTACTCTCAAAAGTCTCCTTGTTTACATGATAACTTATAGCTGATGTTTCTTAATCTGTACCACAGCATGAGTGGGTTTACTGTAGGTAAAATAAACCTGTATTCCTGGACTTTGGTAGAATTATCAGGTTCAAAATTAGAATTAAAACATAGCCAATGATTTAAAGAGTAGATATTGTAATTTAGTTTGAGATTATAAAAATGAATGTATGTGGCTAAGTGACTTATACTTACAGGAGAGTCTACTTCGAGATGTTCTCAAATGTGATTGGTACATCACATGCTGGAAAGAACAAAAGGAGAGCACTTGAAGTCCTGTCTCAGTTTTTTACCAGTTAACATGAAAATGAGTCAATTAACTATCCTTTAGTCCCGTTTCCTCACTGGTGGAAAGAGATGCTAACGTATCTCTGACTTCTCAAAGCAGTTGTGGTAAGGAGTAAAAGATATAATAAAAAAAAAATCCTTTTAAGAACTACACAATTTAAGTGTGCTAAATGTTCTTTCTAAAAGGAATCCAAGTGAAAGTACGTAATGTCATAAAACCAAATGTATGCAGATGAGTCGGAATGATTGAAAATCTTCTTGTTAGAAACTGTCTTGTTTTCCATGAAAGATACAGTCACTAGTGAATCAAAGGCCTGAGGAGAAAATGAAGCAATTCTGGATAAGAAGCTCTTTAGTTCATTGTTTTATGGTGTTTTATCTAATAAACCATCAACCTAGTCATCAGAAGGTCAATTGTTTTATAGATTAACTCTCCCGGCCCATGACACAAGGCTGTCTCTTGTTAGAGAGAACAGATGTTCATCATTTGTCTTTCTACTTCAAAGACCTGTGGGAACTTTTTAATAAATTAGAAACATATTAAGGAGATTCAATTCTTTTTAACATAAAGGAAATATAACGCACAGTACAGCTTCTCTAAAAGGGAAGTAGGGAGCATAAAAACTTACATGGAACAGTCCAGTTTCCTAGAAAATCTTTTATTATTGGTGAAGCACACAGGAACCTTTGAGGTTTTAGATTATATTCAGGACACTTAAAATTACACTTCTAATTTTGGAAGGTTGTTAAAAATATTTAGACTGCCACATATGGATTTATATTAAAATATGCTTTGTTTTCTGTACAAAATAGAGATTTTTTTCAAAAAATAAACTTTGTTTAAAGAAAGGGGAAATTTAATTTTGCACACAAATGGTAAGCTGAGAATATTAGTAAAACAACACAGGCTTTTGTAAAATGAATGTGCTTTTATAAGAAAATGAATGTATTTCAATTTATGAAAAAGTCTAGGAAACGTGTTAGGTATGTTACAAAGATCATGACAGTTGGGTATTTGTAAGGTGGTAAGAATAATTCTCATTTCTGCTTTTTCTTTCAGGAAGATCTTAGCTTCTGCTGGAAGTGACAGTGTGCAGTAGTCTATGGCTACCCACCATCCCTGCCCCCAAGCCAGTCTCCTGCTTGTTGAATCACTCATCTGGTCATGCTGTGAAGGAGTTTTGCAGCTGTAATTAAATGTCCCAAAGCGGATGACCTTCAGACATGGCGATTAACCAAACAGGCCTGTTCCAGTCATATACATCCCTTTAAGATGAAATTAGAAACCAAGAGCATTAAGGAGAGAAGGGCAGGGCTTGCTCATACTGCTTTGAAGACCTGGGGGTCATGAGTGTGAAGTAGCCAGGAGCAGAGGGTGGATGTCAGCTGACAGCGGCAGGAGAATGGTGACCTTGGAACTACAGCCGCAATGAAGGAATCTTTGTTGTTGGTGCTCCGTTTTTTTCTGAGGCAAGGTCTCCCATATGGCTCAGAATAGCCTACAACTTCCAGTTCATAGTCTAGGCTGGTCTCCTATTTGCAACTGTTCTGCCTTAGCCTCTTGGTGCTGGGATTATAGGCAACCATCACTACACCTGGCTTATGAATTCTCCTCTCTAAATTCTTTACCTAAGGATTCAGCCTGGCCAACACCTGAATTTAGGAGACCTTACGCAGAGAACCAACTGAGCCACATCTGGACTGTGGAATGGTAAATAGATGATCTTCCTAGTATCTAACGTGTGATTAATCTGTTTTTTCAGCAATAACAATCTAACATAGAAGCTCACGGTCCTGAAGCAAATGAACCATAAATCTAAGCTTAATCCATCCAGCATGCTACAGCATCCAGCATGCTACAGAGAGAAAAATGGAGAAGCAGGACAATCAAGCGGATTGGAAGGAACTCATTGCTGAATTCTGCGGTCACCCATTCATTCACGGCAATGTGCTTGGCTCCTCTTCATACTCTATTGATGACAGGCCTGTGAAGAGAAAATTGCACCCCCCTTTCTCAAAGTACCCACAACTGAAGAGTTTGGGCAGACAACCAAACCGCTTGATGCAGGTAATACATCTCTCAGGTACCATGAAAGATGCACCAGCGGTCAGGTGAGGTAGACGGGTGCACACGCTGTGCATTCTTTTCACATGTCTGCTGTAAGGTGGTATAATCGAGGCTCCAGAGCCAATTACCGGATTGGATTAGTGCTGAGGAGAAAGTGAGGTAGAAATAAAATGAAGCCTGCCTATCAAGACCAAGGGGCTTTAAGATGAGATAATCCCCATCAAAATTCCAACACAATTCTTCAAAGACATGGAAAGAGCAATTCGAAATTTCACATGGAAATAAAACCCCAGGATAGTGAAAAACAATTCTTTTTTTTTTTCTTCAACTTTTATTAGATATTTTCTTCATTTACATTTCAAGTGTTATCCAGAAAGTTCCCTGTATCCTCCCCCCTCCCGGCCCTGCTCCCCTACCCACCCGCTCCCACCCTTTGGCCCCGGCGTTCCCCTGTATTGGGGCATATAAAGTCTGCATAACCAAGGGGCCTCTCTTCCCACTGATGGCCAACTAGGCCACCCTNACATTTTGATCATCCTTCTTCTTGAGTATCATGTGTTTAGTAACTTGTATCTTGGGTAGTCTAGGTTTCTGGGTTACTATCCACATATCAGTGAGTACATGTTATGTGAGTTCTTTTGTGAATGGGTTACTTCACTCAGGATGATGGCCTCCAGATCCATCCATTTGCCTAGGAATTTCAAAGGACTTCTGGGGGAATCCCCATCCATGATCTCAAGCTGTTCCATAGACCAATAATGATAAAAACTGCAAGGTACTGGCACAGAGACAGACACGTTGATCAATGGAATAGAATTGAAGTCACGGAAATCAAACCACACACTTATGGATACTTGATCTTTGACAAAGAAGCCAAAAATATATAATGGAAAAAAGAAAGCATCTTCAATAAATGGCAGTCTGTATGTAGAAAAATGAAAATAGATCCATATTTGTCACCTTACACAAAGCTTAAGTTCAAGTGGACCAAGGATCTCAACATAAAACTAGATACAATGAATCTAATAGAAGAGAAAGTGGGAAAGAGCCTCGAACTCATTGGCATAGGTGGGGCCGTGGGGCGATTTCCTAAACAGAACTCTAATAACTCACACTCTAAGGTCACGAATTAACCTTTATACCCAGAAGATGCTCCAACATGTAATAAGGACACATGCTCTACTATGTTCATAGTAGTATTATTTATAATAGTCAGAAGCTGGAAAGAGCCCAGATGTCCCTCGACAGAGGAATGGATACAGAAAATTGTGGTACACAATGGAGTACTACTCAGCTATTAAAAACAATGATTTTATGAAATTCTTAAGCAATGGATGCATCTAGAGGATATCATCCTGAGTGAGGTAACCCAATCACAAAAGAACACACATGATATGCACTCACTGATAAGTGGATATTAGCGCAGAAGCCCAGAAGCTTGGAATACCCAAGATACAATTCAGAAACCACATGAAACTCAAGAAGGAAGACCATAGTGTGGATACTTCCATCCATCTTAGAAATGGGGAACAAAACACCCATGGAATGAGTTACAGAGACAAAGTGTGGAGCAGAAACTGAAGGAATGACCATCCAGAGACTGACTCACCTGGGGATGCATCCCATATACAGTCACCAAACCCAGACACTGTTGTGTATGCCAACAAGAGCTTGCTGACAGGATCCTGATATAGCTGTCCCCTCAGAGGCTCTGCCAGTGCCTCAAAAATAAAGAAGTGAATGCTCACAACCATCCATTGGACTGAGCATAGGGTCTCCAATGAAGGATCTAGAGAAAGGACATACGGGGCTAAAGGGTTTTGCAGCCCCATAGGAGGAACAACAACTAGCCAGTACCTCCAGAGCTCCCAGGGACTAAACCACCAACCAAAGAGCACACATGGTGGGACTCATGGCTCTAGCTGCATATCTAGCAGAGGATGGCCTAGTCTGACATCATTGGGGGAGAGGCCCTTTGTCCTATGAAGGCTCTATGCCCCAGTATGTCAGGGCCAGGAAGAGGGAGTGGATGGGTTGGTGAGCAGGGGGAAGGGGGAAGGGATAGGGGGAGAGTGTTTTTCAGAGGGGAAACCAGGAAAGGGGATAACATTTAAAATGTATATAAAGAAAATATCAAAAAAAAAGATCAAGAATTGATAAATGGGACCTCATGAAACTTAAAAGCTTCTGTAAGGTAAATGACACAGTCAATAGGACAAATCAGCAACTGACAGATTGGGAAAAGATCTTTACCAACCCTACATCTGAAAGAGGAATAATATTCAAAATATATAAATAATACTCAAGAAGCTAGCTTCCAAAACCAAACAACCCAATCAAAAAATGGGATGTAGAGCTAAACAGAGAACTCATAACCTGGAATGGCTGAGAAGCATCTAAAGAAATGTTTGAAGTCCTTGGTGATCAGGAAAATGCAAATCAAAATGACCCTGAGATTCCACCTTACACCAATCAGAATGGCTAGGATCAAAAACTCAGGTGACAACACATGTTGGCAAGGATGTGGAGAGAGAGGAACACTCCTCCATTGCTGGTGGGATTGCAAACTGTTACAACCACTCTGGAAACCAATCTGGAGGTTCCTCAAAATACTGGAAATAGATCTACCTGAAGACCCAGCTATACCACTCTTGGGAATATATACCAGTGGCCTTGTTTGTAATAGCCAGAAGCTGGAAACAACCCAGATTTCCCACAGAAGAATGAATACAGAAAATGTGGTTCATTTACACAATGAAATATTACCCAGCTATTAAGAAGAATGAAGACATCCTGAGTTTTGCAGGAAAATGGATGGAACTAGAAAGTATCATCATGAGTGAAGTAACTCAGACCCAAAAGGACATGCATGGTATGACTCACTAATAAGTGGGTATTAGCCAAAAAGGTACAGCCTTTCCAGGACACAATCCACAGACCTCAAGAAGGATAACAAGCCCAAGGGCCCGAGTGAGGATGCTTCAATCCCACTTGGGAGGAAGAAGGAAGCAATCATGGGGGTTGGGTGGCAGAGGGAAGGAGGGACCTGAGTGGGAGAGAGGAAGGGAAGGGAAAAGGGGGACATGCTTAGGTATTGCTGGGGGCAGTGAGAAAGAAAGAAGCCCTGAGGGCCAGCAGAAAGAATGGAAATATACAACCTTAGGAGGTAGGAGATGTGGGGGAGGGGACCCTCTAGAATGTACCAGAGACCTGGAAATATCTCAGTGACAGAATGCTTCACCACATGTATGAGGCTCTAGGTTCGATCCTGGTAAGTAGAGAAAGAGATAATGGAAGCCATTGGCCACATTGTCTCCATTACTAAGCCTAAGAAAACCTCGTTCCGTTCATTAGCACACATTACTTCCCTCCTCCACACTCTGTTTCTCTGTTCCCCTTATATGAAGCTATATGTGATCCTAAAACAGTTTTCCCCTTATGGTTAGCCTCTATTCTTTTAAAAAATAATTTATTTAATTTTAGGGTGTTGATTGATGTTTTACCCAAACAGTTGTAAGCAGCCATGTGGGTGCTGAGAATTGAATCTGGGTCCTCTGGAAAAGCAGCCAGTGCCCTTAACCACTCAGCCATCTCTCTGGTCCCCATCTTTTATTCTTCTTCTTCTACTTTCACAGCTGGTTGTTTCCTACTTAGGCACATTTTTCTTCATCCTCTTTTTTGGTTTTAAAAAAATGGGCATTTCATTATAAATTGCTCCCAAGAAAACGAATGCTCAGTAGCAAAGAAGCTAGTGTGCCCCTGTGCGGGCTTAGGGGATTACAAAGAAGCTAGTGTGCCCCTGTGCGGGCTTAGGGGAGTACACTGTGTGGGTTTGACTGCAAGCTTTACCCGGTTGGACAAAGTTAAGGAAATAAGGGAAGGGGAGAGTCTGTAATACTAGTGCTATGCTCAATGAGGTATAAGGTTTAGCACGCAACTGCCACTTGGCGGTACCCCTGAGTGAGGAAGCGTGAGCAAAAAGCAGCCTCCCCATCTGTCTCCACTAAAGCCTTATCAGCAGTTACTCGTGCTCAGGACATCACGACTGTCTGCACATGACAGCCAGCTAGGCAACTGTTCAGCAACTTCTGTTTCAGAAGAGAAGTGGCATGGTGCCCAGTCATCCAGGAAAGCTGCTCACCGTCTCTGTTTCGGTCAGACAAGGTTCAGTAGCAACTGCTGCAGACTCAGAAGGCCGACAGGACCAGACCCTTCCCAAAAGGAGCACCCAATACACCTTGTCTAGCCCATCCTTAGTTCACCTAGGGTGAAAGCCTTTGCTATATCCAGGAAGATCTCTGTGAAATGAGACTTTCTACGCTGGCAAGTGTATCCACAGACAGAGACATACTTCCCTGGGCCTTGGAGAAGATGGTTATGTGTTGGAGTGATATTTGAAAGTAAAGTTGTTTTGTTTCCTAGACAACAGAAATTGCTTAGGAGAAACATGGTGGTAGATAATTTACTACCTACCAACATCCTAAATTAATCTATCTTTTTTGATGCTGGGTGTTGAACTGGAGCCTTGTGCATGCTGAGCCAACTCTCTTCCACTGAGAGACATCCCAAACCCTTAGCTTTCTAAAGGCACTGCTGTTCACCATACTTAACCTACTCCATGTCTGATAATGACAGATGAGAATCTCTGAAGAGTCCAACTCAGCAAATAGAAAGCACCCATTACAAGGTCTTGGTGACTGGTTTTCTAAAATATTCCACAGGTTTCTCTTTTTTCTAAAGAGCAAACAGTTAAAAAGTTGGTGTTAACCTCATATTTTGTGAAAAAAATGTTGTGGTGGTTTGAAAGAAAATGACTCCCATAAGTCCATAGGGAGTGGCACTATTAGGAGGTGTGGCCATATTGAAATAGGTGTGGTCTTGTTGGAGGAACTGTATCACCGCAGGGGTAGGCTTTAAGGTTTCATATCCTCAAGCTATGCAGCTTAAGATGTAAAACTCTCAGCTCCTCTTCCAGCACCATGTTTGCCTGCATGCTGCCATGCTTCCTGTCATGATAATAGAATGAACCTCTGAAACTGTAAGCCAGTCTCAATTAAATGTTCTCCTTAAAAAATTAAAAAAAAAAAAAAGAGTTGCTGTAGTCATGGTGTCTCTTCACAGCAATGAAAGCCTTAAGACAAATGTGAAGCCAGAGTTGCTGGTTTTGCTCCATGGGTCTGAGGCCCCAACAGACTCTATTAGAAGATTGTACCACATCAGGTTATAATATTCAAACAGAGGCATGATATAGAATCTCCAGGTTCCTGGCCACTCTTCTTCTGACACCATGTCAATGTAAATCTTCCTGTATTCTTTCCTTAACCCCATTAGGCTCCGTACTGACTTAGAATAATTGATGAGGAAAATTACAGATAATAGCAGTAAAAGAAGGTTTACCAGACTGCACAGTGATAGTCTTTTTTTAGAATGTCCTTTCTATAAGGACAACCTCACTCTCCTCACTGCACTTACACACACTGACAAGCACTGAGGTGTGTGAGACCTTCCAAAGGATGGGCCTTCTTAAAAGTGACATCAGTGCTTACACAGACTCACAGGTCAGCTCCACAGTGACTTACTACCCCAAGAGGAAAATGGGAGACTCTTGCTGATCAGCTACCCAGCTGGAGTCAGGACTCCTGCACTCTGGGCAGCCCATTCATTCAACTGGGGCACTGCGTTAGCTCCAGTTGTTTCCAGGACTGTTCAGAAGATAAAACCGGACACTGGCTATAGCGCAAATCTTAACTTTAACCAGGCAGCATGTTTAATACACCTATGTGGCCTATTGCTGGGTAGTAGCTTTCAACTTAGTTTCAAACCATGCTTTCGCAAAAACAAGTCCAGGGCACTGCGAGCAACGAGCATAGCTAGAAGCGCTTTGTCTGGAAGCTTTCAGAATCAGCATCCATATGAGAAACGCATAAAGCACTCTTTTTGCCATCTGGGGAGGAGAAGAGCCTAGTTAACAGGCATGGAGGATGTCCCACTGGCACAAAAGCACCTTTGGCCGTAGGCCCAGCAATTCCTAGAGTCTATCCAAAGTTGGGTTTTGTCAGCAGCACTTGGATGGAAACCCTACAGAGAAAACCCCAGGTGTGGTAAGAAGTCTGTTGGTGATTCATTGGCTGGCATCCTCACTTTAGTGTGAATAATTAACCCAGCATGCCAGCATTGACATTCTGCCCATTCTGAAGGCTTTGGCAATTTGTATGGCTTTAAAAGGGGACTCATGCTAAACTATTGATCATAAACACAGTGGAGATAACACAAGGAACTTGGAACCTGGTTGTAACTACAATTCAAAATTAATTTCGATACATAATTTCTGCAGTGGTCTTCAGTATTTTATACAAAGAGAACTTTCTGCTCACTTTTGTATAGAAGTACAATTTCCCCGAGAAAGTAAGAACAGTATAGCTATAACTATGAAGTCATATCTTGACGAGTTATAGAAACAACCTTCTCATATGAGAGAATTCTTTAAATATCCCCCTAGAACAAGATTCAAGTGCAGCTTGTTGGCAGGCCTGAGCTAGGAAGGACACAGTTCTGAGGAGTAGCATTTGCATATGGTTGTGAAGGTTTTTGCCTCTACACTTCTGGTGTACGTTCTCAGTATCCTACATTCAAGCTATGAATTGTGAAGCTTAGAGCCATGTTCTCCTGTCTGAACAAAGGTGGCAAGGCAGAAGCCATGTTGGGCAACCACAGTGTCTTAGTCAGGGTTTCTATTCCTGAACAAGCATCATGACCAAGAAGCAAGTTGGGGAGGAAAGAGTTTATTCATCTTACACCTCCATACTGTTGTTCATCACCAAGAAAGTCAGGACTGGAACTCAAGCAGGTCAGGAAGCAGGAGCTGATGCAGAGGCCATGGAGGGATGTTCTTTACTGGCTTGCTTCCCCTGGCTTGCTCAGCCTGCTCTATTATAGAACCCAAGACTGCCAGCCCAGAGATGGCACCACCCACATGGGGACTTCCACCCTTGATCACTAATTGAGAAAGTGCCTTGTAGCTGGATCTCTTGGAGGCATTTCCCCAAATGAAGCTCCTTTCTCTGTGATAACTCCAGCTGTGTCAAGCTGACACAAAACTATCTAGTACACACAGTGTGCAGCATGATTCAGCCTGGTTCATTGTGCAAAACACACAACCTCTGCTATGGTAATGTGTTCACAGAAATGTAGGTTTCAAGCAGCTGAAGAAACTCATTTTCAATATTTTTTTTAATGAAGAAAGAACTAGAGAGTGCAATTGAGCCACACAGTTTGGCCCTGATAAAGATGTCACCTGATGGAAGCCAGTGGATTTGACAAAGCTGGGAAACTGCCTATTGTCATGTAGGAACCAAAATGGTACATATATAAATATTCCAATAGTTCTTATTAGAACAGTACTTTTTAAAGAGAAATAGTTTCACACCTGGAAGAGGTCTTAGAAATAGTAATTCATAGCTGAACTTGAAAATAAGAAATTCAAAGTTTGGACTATTATTCCTGAGAGAGGTTCTCTGGGGACTGTGAAGAGTAAATAGGAAAGATTCAAGTTCCTGACCACTCACAGGAAAGTGTCACAGTAGTTAGGGTGCTGACTAGGCACCAGCAGGGGACCATGGTGGCTAGGGAGCCCAGAACCAGGTTTAACTTTATCACAATTTCAAAGTCCCTTTCGACTTTTAACATAAATCTACAGAGTCTGAGATTGTCTGCAGGTAGCTTAATAGCTTTGGATGGCTGGTTCAGGCTGGATGGTGAAATTAGAAGCTATTTAATCATGTACCAGCTCTGTAAATGATGGATCTTAAGTCACTTGTCTGTGCCTCAGTTTTCCTAGTCTTTAAAGTAAGAAGATTGTATATTCAATGACTTAAATGTACTTTCCTTAGCCAGATTCTGTTTTCCTAGTTAGCATGAATAACAAGTTTGAAAACAATTTGAAACTGGATTTTTTTTTTTCATGGAGAATATTCTATCAGTTTTAACTACTGGGTGTTGCAGATTTGTGCACGCAGTTCCATGCCCCCTGTCTTGAGCATGAGCAACGCTCTGCCTACTGCTGTATATAATTGTTTTGTCCTTTCTTAAAAGACATTCAATCTCTTCCACTGCTTCTCCTCCCCCCTTCCCATTTACACCAACCTCCTATTGAGAGAGAGAGAAAGAGAGACAGAGACAGAGACAGAGAGAGACAGAGAGACAGACACACAGACACACAGAGAGAGACAGAGACTGAGAGACAGAGACATAGAGAGAGAGAGACAGACACACAGACACACAGAGAGAGACAGAGACATAGACAGAGAGTACCAAGAGTATACTGGAGCTTCTTTCATTCAGTTTTCAAAAACACACAGAAGCAAACTTTGAGACCGCGTCTCTTGGTCACTATCCTAGTGATGTAAAGAGACACCATGATCATGGCAACTGTCAGAAAGAAAGGCATTTAATTGGGACTGGCTTACAGTTTCAGAAGTTTGGTCCGTTATCATCATGGTAGGGAGCATGGTGGCACACATGGAGCCATGGTACTGGAGAGGCAGTTGAGAGCTCTACATCTGGATCCACAGGCAGCCAGAAGAGCAATGCTGTACCTGACTCGGGTTATTGAAACCCGTACCCAGTGACCCACTTCCTCCAACAAGGCCACACCTTTGACTCCTTCTCAAGCAGCACCACTCACTAACGACTAAGCATTCAAATATATGAGCCTTTGGAGGCCATTTATGTATTTATTCAATTTTCATCCCAATTGTGGCCCCCTTCCTCCTCTCTTCCAAGTCTCATCCTCACACATCTCTCCCCCATTCTCCTCAGAGAAGGGGAAGCCCCACTTGGGTACCAGCCCACCCTGTGTAACAAGTGAAAGCAGGAGTAAGCACATCGGATGCCATCCTTACACAAACTGCCATGCCCACCTAGACTATTTTCTATTCCTTCCTCATACACTTCCATTTCACAGAACAAATCACAACTTACTCAGAGACATATCTATGCCTTCTAATAAAACTATCACTTCCATGAAATAACAACTGAGAAGCCATTGAGGATTTGCACACACGTTTCCTCTTAACTTCAGCTCCTGCTCATCCAGGCTCAGTTAGCCTGAAGATAAATTTTTGATCAATTACAAGGGTGATGAAAGAAATTAGCCTGATTATAAGATCAGTGTAAAACTCAGCTAAGCTAGGGCACACATAGTGTCCGAAGAAACTCAGGTCATCAAGTGTCACCTCTCCCAGGAGTCTGGGAGAGGTAGATCCAGTCTGCTCCAGAGTGGAATTAACCCGGTCCCTAAGCAGCATGTGCGGTGACAAGTGCGGAGGTGAGGCTGAGGCCCAGGTGGCAGCTAGAAGCTTGGCACAGGGAGCTGCTCTCCTGGGTTTAAGCTTCTCACTTAAAGAGCTGCTCTCCCAGGCTAAGCTTCTCACTTAGCTGAGTGAACTTACTAGAGCTTTTCCTGCTTTTCAGATTTGAGTCCGGAGGCGCAAGGGGCAACAGAAAAGCAAAATGTGGCATTCTGCACAAGCCCTTCTTTTCAGAAAATTAGTTCCTGACTTTTGAAATAGTCCCCTAAATGCCAAGTCCCCTAAACGCCAAGTCCCAAACATCACAGCACCTGGAGGAGACAAGAGTACTCAAAAAGCTTTTCAGAAAATATGCACAGGAAATCAGTAGCAATCACACAAAGGAAAGACAGGCTTCTTCAAGTGAATTGGGTGCTGATTTGACTTTTTTTCTTACTTTTTTTATTTCAACTTGACATAAGCTAGCTTGATCTGGGAAGAGGCAGCGTCAGTTGAGAAAAGGCCTGCATAAGCTTGACTTGCAGACAAGTCAGTAGGGCCTTTAATCATTAATGATTTTTATGAAAAGATCCAACCCACTATGAGTGGTGCCACCCCTGGGCAGATGGTCCTGGAGTGTATCAAAGAACAGAGTGAAAAACACTGTACGCATGTCAGGGATTATTTTATTTATTTATTATTTATTTATTTATTTATTTATTAAATATTTTCTTCATTTACATTTTAAATGCTATCTCAAAAGTCTCCTATACCCTCCCCCCACCCTGCTCCCCTACCCACCCACTCCCACTTCTTGGCCCTGGCATTCCCCTGTATTGGGGCATATAAAGTTTGCAAGACCAAGGGGCCTCTCTTCCCAATGATGGCCAACTAGGCCATCTTCTGCTACATATGCAGCTAGAGACACAAGCTCTGGGGTTACTGATTAGTTCATATTCTTGTTCCACCTATAGGGTTGCAGACCCCTTCAGCTCTTGGGTACTTTCTCTAACTCCTATGTTGGGGACCCTGTGTTCCATCCTTTAAGGTGTTTTTGTTTTTGTTTTTGTTTTTTTCCCCCGAGACAGGGTTTCTCTATGTAGCCCTGGCTGTCCTGGAACTCACTTTGTAGACCAGGCTGGCCTCAAACTCAGAAATCCACCTGCCTCTGCCTCCCAAGGTATGCACCACCACCACCCAGCGCTGTGTTCCATCCTATAGATGACTGTGAGCATCCACTTCTGTATTTGCCAGGCACTTGCAAAGCCTCACAGGAGACAGCTTTATCAGGGTCCTTTCAGCAAAATCTTGCTGGCATATGCAATAGTGTCTGCATTTGGTGGATTATTATGGGATGGATCCCAAGTGGGATCAGAAAATATGCACAGGAATATGACCATCTCTGGATGGTCCATCCTTTCATCTTAGCTCCAAACTTTGTCTCTGCAACTCCTTCCATGGATATTTTATTCCCTATTCTAGGGAAGAATGAAGTATCCACACATTGGTCTTCCTTCTTGATTTTCTTGTGTTTTGGAAGTTTTATCTTGGGTATTCTAGGTTTCTGGGCTAATATACCCTTATCAGTGAGCGCATATCAAGTGACTTCTTTTGTGATTGTGTTACCTCACTCAGGATGATATCCTCCAAATACATCCATTTGCCTAAGAATTTCATAAATTCATTGTTTTTAATAGCTGAGTAGTACTCCATTGTGTAAATGTACCACATTTTCTGTATCCATTCCTCTGTTGAGGGACATCTGGGTTCTTTCCAGCTTCTGGCTATTATAAATAAGGCTGCTATGAACATAGTGGAACATGTGTCCTTATTACCAGTTGGAACATCTTCTGGGTATATGCCCAGGAGAGGTATTGCTGGATCTAGCGGTAGTTCTATGTTCAGTTTTCTGAGGAACCACCAGACTGATTTCCAGAGTGGTTGTACCAGCTTGCAGTCCCACCAGCAATGGAGGGGATTCTTATGGAAGAGTTTCGGGGAGGATTGAAGGCCCTGGATGGGATAGGAACTCTACAGGAAGACCAACAGAGTCAACTAATCTAGATCTTTGGAGCTCTCAGAGACTGAACCACCAACCAAAGAATATACCCAGGCTGGAACAAGGCCCCTGGCACGTATGTAACAGACATGCATCTCAGTGTCCACGTGGTTCCTCCAACAACTGGAGTGGAGGCTTTCCCTAAAGCTGTATCCTGACTGTGGAATTTGTTCCCCAACAGGGCTGCCTTGTTGGCCTCAGTGGGAGAGGATATATCTAATCTGGCAGAGACGTGATCCACCAGGGTGGTGGGATATCCAGGGTGGGCCACCCTCTCCAGAGGAGAAGGGGCGGGGCTTGGGGGGAAGGACTCTGTGAGGGGGAAATCCCATGAAAGAAGCATTTGGAACATAAATAAGTAAGTAAGTAAATAAATAGATTTAAATGAGTGCAAGCAGAGGGAAGCAAGCCAGTGAGAACCAGTGCTCAGTAGCCTCTGTCACTCCTGCCTTAGCAACTGACTATAACTGAGACTATGAGATAAAATGAACTGCTTTGGTCAGTGCTTTAACACAGTGACAGAAAGCAAACCAGAACAGGGCTGACTCCGTGGCTCAGTGATTAAGAGCATGCACTATGCTTGCAGGGGACCCAAGACCAACTCCCAGCACCCATACTGGAAAGCTCACATACACTTGTAATACCAACTCCAGGGTATACACACTCTTCTGGCCTCTATGGCACCTGCGTTCATACGCACATACCGATACATATAATTTTATGAAATGATTTTAAGAAAAGGAAATGTCTTAACTATACAGTAAAATGTAGTTTACTGCTGAAGCCCCAGTGACAGTACATACCGTTCCTATCAACAGAAATCAATGCGATGATTGCAAAGTCAGCATCCTCACAGATGGACTAAGTTCATATTTTCTATACTTCCATTATCCTGAAACTGGATGTGACTGAAAATACATCCCAATTAATGTCCAACATGGTGCAGCTTGCGATGTGGTTATAGACTCTTCAGGGAACAGAATTAAACCATTGAACCCATTTTCTGTGTCCAGGGTGAAAGGTTAATGGGTTTGCTAAAATGCTAAACAAATTACAAAGCAATATCCCTTGGAGGGAGAGATGAGGAAAAATATCAAATGCTTATTTGACATTTTTCCCTCGGTTCTGCAAATGTTGTAAATAGCAGCAAAATAATTGCAGAGAAGCCACCAAGGCTGAATGGTTATATAATGAAGGGTCCTCTGCCAGCTAATAATCTCAGAGAAGCCACCAAGGTGGAATGGTTATATAATGAAGAGTCCTCTGCCAGCTAATTCAAGTTTTTGCTTTGTTGCGTGGAATAGAGGAGAGTGGGTCACCTGCAAATGTTATTTACATTTAGCAAATGACTGAGAAGAAACTCCAGAAAAGTTGGCTTTGCTCAGTCTCTCACACCTAGCAGACAAAAGAACCTGGGGATCCAGGAACAGTTCACATTATCAGGACCAGCCTTTCTTCCATGTAATCAAGGACCATGCATTGCAGTTAAAGACAATTACATTGTTTAAGAATACACAGGCTCAACTGTGTCTGGTCTGTGCTAATTATGCAGGCGAGACAGCACAGTATATGTTTTTTTTTCTCACCTTCTCCTATCTGGTTTCAGATCCTATGAAGGAGCTCAGTGGTCACACATCCTTCCAACAAACACAGTCAACTCATGTTAAGGAGAAGGAAGGAAAACTCAAGGAAAAGTGAACTCATGTTAAGGAGAGGAAGCCACACAGACTGCGATAGATGTCACTTTCCCCAGGTCATTCACTAACTCTTGGGTTACTTATACTCATTTCCCCATTTCCTATGGAGAGAGGCATACATGAACTAAGCACGTTTTCTGGATAACCTGACAAAATTCCTCACAGAAGCAATGGCTAACAGTTTGAGGCACAGCCCATCATGGTGGGATAGGATATGGAGGTAGCTGGTCACATTGTGTCCCTAAGTGGAAGCAGAGAACGATGAATGTCACTGCTCAGCTCAGTTTCTCCTTAGTCAGGCCTGCACCTCAGTCCCTGGACTGGAGCTGCCGCCTACGGTCCAGGTGGGCCTTCCATCTCTCCTCAGTTAAACCTCTGGAGAACGCTCACACAGATACCAAAACGGCAGTTTCCAGGGAAATTCTTAATCTAGTTGACAAAGGTTAATCTATCACCACAATAAATTCCCAGATGCACAGGGTTGGGGAGTTTCATTTTCTTCATATGATACCCCCACACAGGTAATAAATTCTGTTTCTTTCCCCTTATTAATCCACTAACTGTAAGTCCATTTCATAGTCTCTGTTATTGAAAATGTAGTAAGAGCCTTCTCCTCTCCCAAGGTGCTCTGGGCCACTGCAGTTAAGACAACCAAAAATGTCCTTGGGTGAAGCCACGGAGCTGGAGCCTGAGCAATAATTTCTCGAGCTGCAGAACAGTTCCCTTCTTCTCTCTTCTTCTCCCTTCTTCTCACAGTTCTGCTAATCTGCCCACTTTCCTTCTCTGACTGCTTGTCAGTCTTCACTCAGATGCTGCCTCATATCGAAATAATAAAATAATAATAAATAATAATAATAATAATAGCCCTGTTGTATTGAGGTTACAAAGCAATGATAAACATCAAAGAAATACACACATAATGTAAAATCCATACAGACAGGTAAAGACAGCATCAGATAAACTATTTTTTGTAGGAGGCAGTATTGCCCATTGAAGCCAGAACAGTCTACACTGAGACTAGTCTGGACCTGCACGTGGTGCTGTCACAGACATAGCCTGTCGCGCTGATAGACTTCCCCAGTATCTTCTTACATGTATTTCTGTCTTCTAGTACTAATTTTGAAGCAGGATGTCAACATTTTATGCATAGAGTGACCTGGAAAATATGGTCATAATTCAAACAGTTCATTACACAGCCAGAAAAACTGGCATATGGTGAACATCCCTTCTTGGGGGCATTTAAACCGTGGTTACAACATCAAGGGCACTTGCTTGGAATGGGCAGTTGGCCAAGGTCATTTCTGCATTCTTCTGAGGCTTATACCCTGCTGTCCTTAGAGCTCTCATTTCAGTTAACATTTGCAAATTAAGTGCTCATAGAGATAAGACAATTTCCCATTACTATGACCAAATGCTAGACCAAAAGCAACTTGTGTGCCAAAGGGTTTATTTTGACCCATGGAAGAAGAGGCACTGCAGAGTTCATAGTGAGGGAGAAACTAGCTGGGATTTCCCACATCAGAACAGCCCAGAAAGCAGAAACAGAGATGGGTAAGTACCAGTGTTTTCATTTCCCTTAGACCACGGGGCACAGATCTATGTGAGTGCTATTTCCAGGGTGTGTCTGCCCCTCCCCTTTTAAACCTTTCTAAAAATGTCCTCACAGACACATCCAGAAGTATGTCTCTCCTAGTTGGTTTCAAACCCAGTGAGGTTGCCCATGAGTGTATGACCATTAACTACTATACAAGTACCATCTCATTTCTTCTCCACAAAGTCCTATCAAATGAGTATCATCTCAGGTTAACTGATGCAAAGCCATCAGGCTAAGAAAACTAAAGTGCCTCTTTAACCTCATTATTAAAGCAGTGATTTAAGGCCAAGTCCTGTTAGCTACTAAAACTCAAGTCAGAGTATAATGGAGAAATTTTTGCAAAGACAAAATACATAACCCATAGATTTTCCCCATGCATAACAAACCAACTTTCTTAACGTCCCTTGTTTTATGTCATTTTGGGTAAATTCTATATTAAATAAATTTGATTGAGCAATGAAAAGAAATGTTAATGAAAATGCTCTGCTGTAAGTAAAGATCCATTCTCAAGTTCATAGCATGTTGTCTCAAAAATACAATTAAACACAAAGACAAAAGATACACAAAACCCTTAGTTGAAAGGAGGGTTAAAGTCATGAAGTTGTGATTTCTCGTCACTTTTCACAGTGTGCATATTGATTTAACCAAATGACGTGTTTATTCACATGTGTGTAATTTGTAATAAATAAATAAATAAATAAATACATTTAGTCCGATTTTCTATTTTATACACCATTATTTTTGATCTTCTCGGGAAGACTCAAAGAAGCACAAAAGAAGGGAGGTCAGCATTCTTGTTCCTGGTGCAATTGCCTTGAGACGGGAGTCAGGGGAGCATTGTGTAAGAGGCTGACTGTGGTAGAGGTATTATTTCAGAACAAGATGAGGAAACATGGTGTTAAAAGCTTGTACTAGAAATGCCATTCTGGGTAAAAAAATAATTAAGTGTCAGGATCAAAGAGAAACTCATAAATCACTACCATTCACTCCACTTTATTACATGAAACAGAAATAGCTGTTGGATCTGGGACTTTTCTTCCTACTAAATCTACAACATTGGCACAATCCCACTCTCTCATCAAAACATTCCATCTAAATTACATGATTTACCTTCATCTTCCATTTGACCTTCTCCTGACTCTTATTTCTTATTTGCAATTTCAAGCATTTGAAAGCTGACTTGATTTACCAACGTGCTTATTGTGGCCAACAAAAGAAAGCAAAGCAACCCCTCAGGGAACTTCACTGTATCTACATCCCATCTGTTCACTGCACCTACATCCCATCTGTTCACTGCACCTACATCCCATCTGTTCACTGCACCTACATCCCATCTGTTCACTGCACCTACATCCCATCTGTTCACTGCACCTACATCCCATCTGTTCACTGCACCTACATCCCATCTGTTCACTGCACCTACATCCCAT
>CACVCL010022270.1:0-44450 GCA_902729485.2 Mus minutoides | reverse complement strand
TTAGCTTATACCAAGGGCTTCCTGTAAAACTCATTTTGTGTAGAATATTTGTTCTCTTAGCCTGCTTGTCAGTGCATTCAGCCAATGTGTATCTCACAAACTTATCACTTGATTTCTGTGTCTGCTTATGTAACAATCTCTCTTTCTTATATTGTTTTTAAATTATAAATTTGTTGTCGATCTTGGGTATTGTGATGATTAACTTTGGTTGTCAAATCATATACATATGAGAAACATTATATGGAACATCGTGTGTGTGTGTGTGTGTGTGTGTGTGTGTGTGTGTGTAGAACATTAATAGTCCCTAAAGGACCAGAGGCCATGAATTTGATAAATAGAAAGCAATACACACACATGCGCATGCACACACACACACACACACACACACACACACACACACACAGAGACAGACAGACAGACAGACAGACAGACAGACAAAGAGAGAGAGAGACAGAGTCAGAGACTAGGTAATGTTTATAGATGGACTAGAGGGAGAGAGAGAGAGAGAGAGAGAGAGAGAGAGAGAGAGAGTCTAGGGGTGTTCACGGACAGAGGGAGAAAAGAAAACAAGGAAATGATATAATTACATTTTAATTTCAAAAAATAAAGGTAAGAATAATGACCACCTAGGGTATGGATGAGGCAGTTTTGACTGTATCTGTATTGGTATTTCCAGAGAGATTAGCTGAAGGAAGGAGGCATACCTGAATGAGGAAATGCAATCATATTGGATACAGTGCCTGAATTGAATAAGCAAGGAAAGACAGTTGAGATAGGATATACCTCCCCTATTTTGTTTAGAAGCACTGGCTGCCATAAATTTTTCACCATGATATATTTGGTCACAGATATTATATAACATTGAGTATTCATCACAAATTCAATATATAGAAAAGTGAGTCACCAGTTTAAGTCTGATATATCTAAGTCTAGAAAAGAAGAGAAAAACCTCAAGTCAACTGCTAAATGACTAAAGAAAATTCTATCTCTCCATCCATATATCTATCTATCCATATATCTGTCATCTATTTATCTATCTACCTATTAATTTCTCACCACTTTGTCCATCTATGTACCAATATACTCATCTGCATTAATTCTTTGGAAATTAAGTTGATTGCATTTTGATCATATATCCTTCCTCAATCTACTCTTAGGTTCACCCCCTTTCACCTAACTTTGTGTCTACATTTGTTCTTAAGTCCATCAAGTCACATTAGGATTGGATTTATACTCTTAAGTATGTGTATATCTACTGTAGAATCTTACACATTATAGGGACCAAATCTTTAAAGAAAGTGACCTTTAACTTTCCTAGCAGTTGTCAATTATCAGTAGCTCTTCCAAGAGTTGGGACTTTGCGACCAACTCCTCATTCTATGATTTGATTTTTTTGTGGCTTGAGAGTATTCAGGTATTGTTTGTGTTGTGTCAGGTCTGTGAGTTTCTATGTGCAGTTGCCTTCTTCTATACCAGGAATACTGTTTCCTTGTGGTCATCCACCATCCAGGTTCTTACAGTCATTCTTTCCCTTTTTTATCCCAATGCTCCGTAAGCCTTTGAAGGAGGTGTTGTGTAATATGTGTCCCATTTAGTGCTGAGCATTCCAAATCACTTATACTCTGTGTGTTGACTAAGTGTGAGTGTCTGTTAATTTTATCTATTGCATAAAAAACTTTTTATGATTTTGTTGGAGAGATGCAGTAATCTGTGATGTAATAAAAAGCTGTTACAAATAAGTTTATGACTATTATCTCATTAGAATAGCAGTATAGAATAATGGCCTATGACACAGCTGGCCATAAGTCCTTGGCGTACTAACTGAGCCAGGTATTGGTTCTATGTTGTGAAGTGGGCCTCAAGTCCGATCAAATAGTTCTTGGTTACTTTTGTCTTACCCTAGTCAATATAGGCAAGATAAAAAAAAAAAAAAAAAAAAAAAAAAAAAAAAAAAAAAAAAAAAAAAAAAAAAAAAAAAAAAGATGGCAAATGCTAATAGGCATACAGGAGAGACCAAACACTCTTTTACTACTGAAGTGTGTGGAACCTGGCACATGTGCTATGGGGAATTTTGTGAAAGTTTCTCAGAAAGCTAGAAAAACACACACCACTTGATGTAGCCACACCACTCATCAGTGTAATCATGATGTACTTTATACCTACTAACATAGAATGAAATTCTGCCACTGTGACAAATTTATGGGCCTAGAGATCATTCTGTGAATCAAAAGAAGCCGTACCTAAAATGGCATGTATCACGTTCATACATTTATAGAGAGAACATAAAAACGCCCACCTCAAAGTAGTTGAAGATAAAATGCTGGTCGCTAGAGGCAGTGAAAATAAGAATATATATAGAAATGAGTGGTAAGAAGCTACTTAGTGATTTCTAAATTTGAATTAAATAAAAATAAGAAGTTCTGATGTGCTATTGCCTAGGATATAGCAACTATTGACAATTTATAGAATATATTTTGAAGTACAAGATGAAAAGATTGTTATTTTCATTATATAAAATGTTAGTAGCTTAAACATATATATTTAGACCCTAGATGAAATGAGTATTGATAAATGTATTTGAAGGATTGATAGAACACATATTATATGAAGAAAGAGAACAAAGCACTGGGAGTCAAAGGTTTAATGAGCACCAAAGCAGGCAAAGGCATATAACCAGTGTGTAGGTAGTGGGTTAACAAGTTAATGATGAAGGGGAAATCCTTATAAAGACCCACTGTTTGTAAGTTAATTATACACCAAAGAGTTTGAATAGAAGTACTCTACACAGATGGACTATGATATTCACAAAAGAAAGTGGTTATTAAACAGAAAAGCTCAGGCCTTCCTACAAGTTACTGATTAAGGGGATTACAGAAGTCCCCCATAAAATGCAAGCTGTTGTTGTTCTTCAGTGGCTACCGCATATTAGGATGCTAAGCCCTTTTTGATGATGACACCACAAACTTTAGTTCTAAACAGTGCTGTACAGGCCACTGCAAGAGTAAAAATGCCAATGGTCGTAGTTAGCACTGGACTCTGCATGCTATAAGACTGAGCTTCAAGGTGGGATGTGTATGGCAGAACGATGGCAAGGCTCCAGGGCTTACCCCAAAAGAGAAACTTCAAACTCGATGCTTTATTTTTTTTTTTAATAAAAATATTGTATTTGCTTAGAAGCATTCAGAATGTCAACAAAGAGCTGCAATTTTTATTTTTAATTTTTTTGCAATTACAGAGTGGTATTCAGTTAACAGAACAATTATCTTCATATAAGCTGCATCAGAGAGAACTGAAGATGAAAAAAACAAACAAAATAAAACCTAAAGATAAAAAAAAAATACTGTCCCCATATATAACTTATTTGTGCTGTGCACCAACAAGAATCTGCTTTAAATTTCCATGCTAATTTACAACTCCCAGACTGCACTAGGCAAAGTTAGTGGCTATTGAAAATACCACCAGAACAAGGCTATCTAAAGACACATTTGGTAGTGTGTTAGCTATAAAAAAGACAGTGGACAGTTTAAAAACAAATCTTACACAGCCTTACACTTCAGGTTTTTTCTTTCAAAGGAATGAGTTGTGTACAGGGGGGTTAAATGTTTTATAGACAAGAAAAAACCTGCTATAGAACCAACTTATTCATCATCAGCTTCTTCATCTTCCTCTTCTTCCTCCTTTCCTCATCCTCTTTTACCTCCTCCTCATCTTCCTCTTCCTTCTTTTTCTTGCACTTTTCAGCATTGACCACCCCTTTTTCGCTCTACCAGGTTTTCCTTTAGTTCTGTTGGCAGCACTATCCTTTTCATACTTCTCCATCAGCTTGGCAGCCTTCTTCTCATAGGGCTGCTTGCCATCTGCTGCAGTGTTGTTCCACATCTCTCCTAGTTTCTTTGCAATATGACCAATGGATAAGCCAGGATGCTGGCCTTTGATTTTGAGGTGGTACTCAGAACAGAACAAGAAGAAGGCAGTAGGAGGACTTTTGGGTGCATTGGGGTCCTTGAACTTCTTTTAGGCCTCCCCTTTGCAGGGTGGGGAGATGTAGGTTTTCATTTCTCTTTTATAACAAGCCTTGACAGGCCTTGCCATATCTTCATATTTCCCCTTTTCTTTAGCAGACATGCTATTCCACGTCTCTGAGCACTTCTTGGAGAACTCTGAGAAGTTGATAGAAGCATCTGGGAGCTTCTTCTTGTGCTCCTCCCGGCAGGTTTGCACAAAGAATGCATATGAGGACATTTTGCCTCTCAGCTTCTTAGGATTTCCTTTGCCCATGTTTAGTTGAATTTCCTCTGCGAGGCACAGAGACCGCCCAGTGCCTGTCCGGCTATAGCTTGCCCCTGCGCTGTCTTTATGGAGCTCAATGTACTGCAATGGCTGTGAGAGCCAGAGCCATATGCAGCCTTCAAACTTGATGCTTTAAATCTAGTTAAAAGCCCGTGATTGGGAGCTCATAGGCCCTGGGTAGGGTTCTAATACTCTTATTTTGATAAATAATCATGCAGCCATACTGATCTCTGCATATTTTTGTTTTTTTATTTATAGGTCTGACCTACTCTTAGTCTTAATCAAAGAAGCATTTTCCCCCTTTAAAGCAGCATGACAATGGATTAAAGTGACTGCGAGTACAGCCTTAAATTGGGCATCATCATCTATAGCAACCTTTCCCCCCAAAGACTCATGACACATCAAGGATGAAGCTACAGAAACCATGTAAGACTCAGAGGATATAAAATAGTGCTGTGAAATTCTGTCTTCTAATCATGATATGGCCATTGCATTCATGAATTTATGGTAGATGTAGTTACCTGGACAAAACCAAGCCTATCAAAACTCCAGCACAGATCAAGTAGGGCCTCACAATGCTGAGAAGCATTATGCCTCCTCCTAGCTGAGAAGCTAATAGCAGTCGGTGGCTGAAACAGGGAGAGTCATTTTCTTTATTGATGTGATCAATGGTAGGTTGATTCCCTGGATGATCAGTCACGTGCACAGAAACAGCATTAATCAGGTACAATATACTATAATAAAAATGAAGAGAACATGAAGCTGGGAGGAAGATGTTTTGGGAAGAGGAGTGGAGGTGTTAGAAAGACAAGAGTAAAATTATATGGTCAAAATATAGTATGTATCATATATAAAATCCTCAAAAATAAAAATATTAATTACAACTAAAATTAAAACTGAAATAATTACCTTGTATAGGAACCCAAATTATAAACTCTCCATTTAGCTAAATGATTTTTCTTGACTATGTTATTTGACAATTTTAAATTTGTAATTAGTCAATTCAATTTACTCACAAATTTTTCACTCATAATACTGATATATTTATCATGGTATATTTATTCTGGTATTTTGATCACTGTCCATCAGTGATGTTGTATCTATTTCCTGATACTTAATTCACATTTTGCATTTTTTAATCAGAATGACATAGGGATGGACTTATATCTTCCTTGTATCATGTCAAGAGTCATAGAATGTATGTTGGACTTGACAGTGATGATGTAGACATATTTTTCTAATAGATGAGAACTATCCTTGAATATGTGATATCCTGTTGTAATGCTAGCAAAATATGAATGACACATTATGAAAAATATTTATCTTGTGATATATGTT
The DNA here is from genome assembly GCA_902729485.2 of Mus minutoides. NCBI lineage: Eukaryota > Metazoa > Chordata > Mammalia > Rodentia > Muridae > Mus > Mus minutoides. Next base: position 38,822 of record CACVCL010022270.1, on the reverse strand, counting down.
ACAAATCATTTTATTATTTCTTATTGAATGAATAATACAATATATCAAAAACAAAAGAATGAATATAAAATGTACACATATATGAACAGTCTTTTTGATTCCCTGATCTGTCTCTTCTTCTCACTAGCACATTTCTCTGTCCACCTCTAAAACAGTATGACCAGTTGACCAATCACTTGATAGTCTGTAACACTCTTCTGGAACATGGTCCTGGTTTGTCTGTCAGAGGCAATTCACTAATATTTACCTTTCATAGGGGTGGAAGATCTTTTTGTCTACTTGGATAAAATAGATTTGAGCCCTTAAAACAGCAGGCCCTTGTGCTGTGGTCCTAATACTTCATCAGTAGAGGGCAGTGGATAGATATTTTACAAGTCCTTCCTGGCTAGATTGTTCATTGAGGTTTGTAAAGTTGGCTTCTCCCGTGTTGATCTTCCCTTTTGTGGACCCTTTTGTGCTAACAAGGTCCTGCAGTGCATCTGTGGCCTTAGATACCAAGCACTGCTGTCTCAGGTGTCTGTTTAATGTAGTGGGGTGGCCTTGGTGATGTGGTGTTCCCATACCCACTCTATGGATAACGATTTGTCTCTATTTGCTAGTTATCATTTCTATGTATCACTCTACTTCACTATTTCTCCATTATTCCATGTCACTATAGCAACTCACAAATTTTATGTTAATTTTTCCTATTGAAATAATTTAGTGATTTCCTTTCATCAGCTTGAACCCTGAGAACTACAGCTTTCTTGGTTGTGATGTAATATACTTTACTTTTCAGGTTGCGATGCTGCTGTTCTATCAGGGGATACATTCATAGGGAAGTTAGAATGAAGAAACCAAGCAAAACACAAGAGGTAATAAGACAAGGGGATTGTAATTAAGCTGATGGCACCCATGGCTAGCAAAGGTTCTTCTGATGTAATGATAAATTACCTAAAACAATGTTCTAAGACTGTATAAATAAATGTTTCCCAATTTGAAAAAGAGGTAAAAGAACTTACTTGCTGGCTCCCCTGTACTAGAAGTTTGTGGGTACCAAGATATTTTGCTGGCTGGTCTTAGGTCGACTTGACACACAAGCCAGAGATTCTGAAAATAGGGAACCTCAGTTGAGAACATGCCTTCATAATATCTATCTCTAAGGCATTTTCCTAATAAATGATCGATGGAGAAGGTAACTGATTGTGGGCGCTACTGTCAGAGGGTTTGTGATCCAGGTTTCTATAAGAAAGCAGGCTGAGCAAGCCAGTGGAAGCAAGCCAATAAGCAGCATCCCTCCATGACCTCTATATCAGCTCATGTCTCCAGGTTCCTGCCCTGTTTGAGTTCCTGTTCTGACTTCCTTATTTAGAAGTGTAAGCCAAATAAACCATCACCTCTACACCTTGCTTTTTTGGCCCTGTTCTTTCATGACGTCAACAGAAATCCTAACTAAGGTAGATGTCAATCAGGTCACGCCCATGTCTTGTATCACATTGGCATAAAGTATGTGTAGAAACAAGGGGGAAATATCTGTGTGGTCATTCACTACTGTGTTTCTATCAACATAGTTAGAGTTCATGCTAAATGGCAGCTTGAGTGAAACAAATACACAAGGGACACAGAGAAAGATATCAATGAAAGGATATATATCTAAAATTTTTATTAGAAGACACTGAATCTCAAGTAATCTTCTCAACAAATGAGCTCTATTCTAAGATGTTTCTCTCTCCTTGGAATAGTATGTAACTCCAGTCCTGATCAATCCAGGTCACATGACACCTGTTTAGTAACTTCCCTATAAGTTACTTGGTCTCTTCTTTTCGCTCCCACAGCACATTTCCTTCTGCATCTGAAAGTATTTTCATATTTTATTGTAATTTATTTGTCTTACACCTGCATTGCTCAGGAAATTGTGACTGTCTCGATTGCAGGGACCATGTATTATTCATCTTTGTATCTCCAGCACTCAGCATACCACTTGGGCATCAGCCTCTCAATAAATATGCGTTGAATTGAATTTAAACGAAATCATAGATGTAAAAGTACACATGGATAGTATTATCAACAGAGCAGCATTTCACTATAGCATGATATACATCTAATTTGCTACTTATGAGATTCCGTGGTGATGCCATAGACACTTTGTCAAACACCTGGAAAGCAGCGATTCTTTTTGCCAATGAGCAGCAGAAGTGTATGTTGACAGTTTATTTCAGTACATTATATGGCACTCAACCAAAATTGAACAGCAAGAAAAGATGGAAAGAAAATGACTATTTTCTAGGCTTCCATCACTGCAGGTACAACTAAATGGATTTCATGATGTTCAGGTTCCTTGGTTTGCATCAACTCTTATGTGTAAATCAAATTGATCGTCCTAAGTCGTTTGGCCCAGGACTGTCATTCTGAGGCTCACAGTCATACAATGGTATATTACACTCTATTATTGTATACTACATCACAGCACACTGTATCTATTACAGTCATCTCATGTGGAATTACCTCTTTCAAAAGGATGGAACACACCCTAAATTATAATGGGCTCATCACTTGGACTGGTTTTAGTAGAAGAAGCTCTCTCAGCACCATGTTATTACCTCTGGAGTGATTAGAGGAAAGGTGGTATTTCATTCTCAGGCTAAAATGTTTTCCTAGGAAAAATAAATCTATACATTTTAAGATATGTAGGATTAGAATTGCAATTTATAAAACCATGTTTAGAATTATCTAGACATATATCTGCAAGTAACATGATTATATGCACGATGTTAAAATGTTATAATATCTGCAATTTACATTCAAAATAATACATCTTATTTTTCTAGCAATTCTTACAAACATGCTTGTCAAAACCTACCCAATAATTGTGATTAAGTATCATATACATATAGATCATCGAAGTTTAACTCCAGTCTGCCTAACAGGAATAGAAATGCTTCCTCTTCCATAGGCCTTGTTGGGTTTTTTGTTTGTTTGTTTGTTTATTTGCTTTTGTTTATTTATAAATCTTAAGATATCTGTAGAAACTGCAAATACTTGTTTTCCTGGCCGTGCTTTGGCTGGGCAAGGCTGACAGTACAAACTGTGGTTTGTGGTTAGCAATTACATAAGCCTTTAGACATGAGTATTTTATGGTAACCTCTATTCCAAATTCATTTTAATTTCCTACCCTTTTTTCCTAGTCTCCTGCTGGCTTCCCATCTTTTAATCTATTTTAGCATTCTCAAGTGCTTATCCTTTCAAAACTAGATTGATTCACTTTTAGGGAAAAAAGGAAATATTAATAAATAAATGCAAAATTAGAACTATTTCCTCTAATGAATTTTCTTTTTCTTTCTTTTTCTTTTCTTTTTTTTTCTTTTTTTCTTTTTTATGTAATTATTTACTTTTTTATTTATTTGCTCATTTTTGGGTCTCGTGCATTAGTAGTATTATAAAAAGAACACCAAATATTTTACTGCAGTTGTTCATCATGTTTCAGTATCACATGAGAAAATGCTCTGAAATGTTAACATAATCAATCCCACGTTTCCCTTCTGGCAATTCTTACTCAAATCTAGCCCAAGACATAATACTCTATGCTTTTTGGTTTTATTCAAAGATTATATGTTAATATATTTAAAAATTAAACCAATACATGTTTTTAAAGATGAATTTGGAGGAGGTAAAATGAAGCATTTAGAGATTAAATTGAAATGTGAAATTGTTAACATACACTTCTATTAGACACATGCTATAAGTTAGTGGTTCTCCACTTTCTTAATACTGTGACCCTTTAATACATTTCTTCAGGTTGTGGTAACCACAACAATAAAACTACTTTCATTGCTACTTCATAACTGTAATTTTCCTACCCAAAGGTGTTATGACCCACACAATAAGAACCACTGGTAAAACAGGTTAGCTATAAAAGAAGGTGTTGATAAAGCACAAAAACTAAAAGTGAAACAAGCAAGAAAAGAAAGCCAGGTTGATTTCAATCAGACCTAAGGCAGTATATATTAGATTAAAAATAATAATATTTATTATTATATACTTATTATATTTATTTAGATATTTATTGTTATCATTATCAGCACTATTATTATCATAGATTTGTTCAGAAGTTTGAAAGTTTGCTGAAAAATGCTCAACCCCTCACTCTCTTTTTTGACCTTTTCAAGTCAATAAAAATCATGCTTGAATACATATCAAATACTAAGGATTATTTAAAATATTATATATCTAGTACCTCATTGCTTTCTAGAAAAAAAATACCTTTTTTGGTAAATCTGCATGTCTTTTTTAATTCTTAAAGTGAGATCCCTTTCTTTTTTGACATTTCTCATACATTGGTAGCTTGTTATAGACCACAAAAGTGAGTCCACACCTCTCACCCTAAACCCGTATGCTCAGTTACATGCTTCCTGTGACCACCCCACATGTTTCTTCTTTCTCCTAAGAGAGTTCTGGATAGCTCAGTCGATCTGATCCAGTCACCACTGAAAACTGTAAACACTATAGGATCACTCACCTAGAAGTGTGAAAGAACCCACCATGACTTCTTTTTATTTTGGAAGATCTAGTGATATCTCAGAGATTAAGAGCATTGACTGCTTGTCAATAGGTACTGAGTTAAATTCCCACCAACTACATGGTGGCTTGCAACCCATCTGTAATGGGAGCAATACACTCCTCTGGTGAGTCTGAAGACAGCTACAGTATACTCCTATACATAAAATAAATAAATCTTTTAAAGAATCAAGTAAATATTGTATTGCTAATGAGATCAATGGCTATCTATTTCCTCCCCATTTTTATGTATTCCAAAAGGTTATTTAAATAAACATAATAGGTAGGGTCTTTTAAAAATTAGTGATGCATGAGTGCAGATTCATTTGATCCTAGAATTATTATCCGTGCCCCGCTGGTTTTTACTCTGTATTTCTAAAAAGGGAATTACACTACTGAAATCGATGGTCCCTATAAACCAATCGTCCACATAGAACACAAGGTCCACAGAGTTCTTTGCTTCCAATTATCTTTTCTGTCTAGATTGGATTATGGATCACGTCTGACATACTTTCTGTAACAATTCTAGTTCTTTAATTAAAATAATTAATAATTAATATATATTATAATATGTATATCCAATGCCATGTGCATGTGTGTGTGCCCATGCATGTGTCTGTTGTATGCAAATGTGGAGGTCGGAGATTGATATTATTCCATTGCTCTTCACCTTAGTTCCTGAGACAGACTCACTGAATTGAAATGGCTGTTTTGGCTGAACTGCCTTTCTAGCTAGGCCCAGATATGCTTCTGTCTCTGCCTTCACTCTAGTACTAGAGTAACAGAGAACTATTGCCAGTTTTATGTGTGTGCTTGCAATCTGACTTCAGGTCCTCAGGCTTACTCATCAGATACTTTACGCACTAAGCCAACTTTTTAAACTAAGCATTAAGTTGCTTAAAAAAATATATTATGGAGCTAACAAATGTAGTTCCTTTCAGAAATGTTGTGTCTACAAAAAATAAAAGTGTACTAAATGTGTATGCTTCAGTCCTTCTTAAAAGGGGGAAAAAATACTCAAGAGGAAATATGGAGATAGTGTGGAACAGAGACCGAAGGAAAGGCCATTTAGAGACTGCCCCACCTGGGGAATCTATCCTGTATACAGTCAATACATGGTGGGACTCATGGCTCTAGATGCATATGTAGCAGAGGATGGCCTAGTTGGTAATCAATGGAAGGAGAGGCCCTTGGTCCTGTGAAGGCTCTATGTCCCAGTATAGGGGAATGCCAGGGCCAAGGATCAGGAGCGGGTGGATTGCAGAGCAGGGGGATGGGGGAGAGGATAGAGGAATTTTTGGAGGGGAAACTAGGAAACGGATAACATTTGGAAATGTAAATAAATAAAAATATCTGATTAAAAAAAAAAAAAAAAAACAGACAGTATTGCAGATGCCAAGAAGTGCTTGCTGACAGGAGCCTGATATAGCTGTTTCCTCAGAAGTTCTGCCAGAGCCTGACAAATACAGAGGAAGATGCTCTCAGACAACCATTGAACTGATCATGGGTTCCCAAATGGAGTAGTTAAGAGAAAGGACTGAAAAAGTTAAAGAGGTTTGCAACCCCATAGGAATAAATACAATATCAACCAACCAGACACCCTAGAGCTCCCAGGAACTAAACCACCAACCAAAGCACCCATGCCTCTAGCTGCATGTGTAGCAAAGGATGGACTTGTTGGGCATCAATGGGAGGAGAGGCCCTTCCTTGGTCCCATGAAGGCTTGATGCCCCAATGTAGGGGAATGCCAGGACAGGGAGGCGAGGGGGTACCCTCATAGAAGCAGGGGGAGAGGGATGGAATAGGGGGTTTCCAGAGTGGAAAACAGGAGAGGGGAAAACATTCGAAATGTAAATCAAGAAAATATTGATGATAGGGAAATTTTCTTAATTTCCTTCTTTTTCTAATCTGAAAAAATTGTTTTGTCATCATGAATATTTTGACAACATAAGCCTTTTAATTGTTTGAAAAATTAAACCTACTAAATTATGTGAAAGTAACACTTTAGGCATGAAGTACTACTAAATTCAATGGGGCTCATTCATATTTGCAATTTAACTTAGGCAGCTTTTCTTGAACATGTGGGGGCACTTTGATTGTCAACTTTAAACTGTCTGGATAGGTTGACTTTAAGTAGGACATCAAGTAAAGGTTTGAATTTCATAATTCATGCTGGCTCTCTTAATGTTGCACTATACTGGAAGTACCCCAGGAAGATTGAGTAGGAAAATGGCAGGGATGGAAACTAGGAGACAGAAATGTCACTACAGAGACCAGAATAAATGCTTAACATAAAAGCATCCTTCCATTTTGAAAGAACTTTGGTAAGTGAACTTTCACAGTTTGTGATCAGCGACTTAGACAGAACACACACACACATATTCAAATCTACTGCTATACAAAGCAGATGTCTGTCCCCCATATATATGTGACTTCTTAAATCTGTCTTCCTGCTAAAAGGAGAAAACAATTTTGAGTATCCACCTTGAGCCAAACTTAGTATTTAAAGAGTTAGCACAAATTATACTTTGACTCACTCCATAAATGTCCTATTGAATGAGTGTTCTTTCTTTATATAACAATGTGATGCAGGCTCAGAAGATAATCTCCTTGCTAGGTATTAAGATCTGAAAAGTGTCAGACTGGTTGTTATTTCTTTCGATCCCACTTGCCAAAGAGAATGTTCCATTGCTGAGAGATTCATGAGAGGTCAGCACATTTACCCATTTGCATCCTTCTTTCTATTAATTTTATTGATGAATTATTTTAGAAATCCTAGCTATCCCCAATAAATCTCTTCTGAGTTTAGAACTAGCTCATCAATTCTTGCCTGTTCTATTAGCAGAAAAGTATGTCTGTTTTGCCGTCTTATCTTACGATTACCTTGAAATATGAAAGATCTCTCTTTCTCACGCTGGTGTGGGAATCTATGGGAAAGGCAGCAATGTCATTTTGCCAGAGCATCCTCCTGCATCAGAAACTAAAGCATGCAAACTGAAATTGATTTGTAACAGGTGCCTTATTAGAAGCAAACATCAAGAAAACTAGAATCAATGTTGAAACAAAAATTTGTCTTGTAAGCAATCCTGAGTGAAATGTGTTGACACAGCATCACGTTCTGTAGCCCCACTTTTGCATGCTTTTCAAAGCACAGCTATCTCAGACTGAGGGAGATGAATAATTGACTGATCACTGCATAATTCAACATAGTGTTGTAAAAATTCAAGGTCTGGCAAATTTGAAGCTTTTCTTTTTTTATTGAGACTGAGGTTAAAGTTTCAATCAACCTTGAAGAAACATTTAAATAGCACAAGGATATATGATTTATTAAAGTGCGTATTATTCTTTCTTATAGTCCCTCCTTCATTAAGCTGCCTCACATAATGCACATATAAAGTCAAAAGACAATCTATAAGGTTTTTTAAGGGCTCTGCCTGTAGTGACTTCAAAAGCCCTAATATTGTCTGTGTCTAAATTCACTTATTAAGGAGAGAAACCAAAATAAATTGCTTTCTATAAATGTGTTATCGTATCATGTATCTTTTACTTGTTAAATATTTGGATACAATTACCCATAATATTCTGAAACAAAAGCTCACAGAATTACATGGATTTAGTTCTGTTGGCTATGTTATTTTGTTTTGTTTCTATTTATTATGTTCTAAATATTATTTTTATAACCAGATCACAATTTGGGAAAGAGGAAAATAGACTTTGTCAAAAAGAAAAAAAGAAAAAGAAAAATGGAAACAGTAATAAATTTTGACAAAGAATGCAGGGTATAAAAAGCTACTTTTATTCAATTAAAGGTGAGAAATGTCAAGAATTTTGTTGTTATTACTTTAAGTTGTGGTTATTTTCAAATAAAGACTAAAATTGCTTCTATTTTTTTCAAGGATAAGAAAAACATTTTTCATATGATATTTAAATAATAAAAATTTTTTGTAACATGTATTGATAATTATTTCTATTCTATTCACAGGTAGAATGTTTAGGCACTATTAATCTTTGGATAATTCTAAGAAATATGTAGATTAAAAATCCCTTTATTATATAGGAATTTGGTTTTGATAGAGATTTTTCTGTCATGTGAAGGATGTACTAATGTTTAAGGAAAGTATAGGGTTTTTTGTTGTTGTTGTTTTGTTTTGTTTTGTTTTGTTTTTCCTAGTAGAGCTTGTGTCTCTAGCTGCATATGTAGCAGAAGATGGCCTAGTCGGCCATCATTGGGAGAAGTATAGTGTTTTTAAAAATCATCTTCCAAATCTGTATGGGCACTAAATGGGAAAAATGAGCAGATCTCAGAGAATAGGAGAAGTTGATTTTATAAAATAAAGCTTTCAAAAAACTGAAATTAATATATTCTTGAAAAATTAGTTAAATTTTATATTTGACTGGAGAAAAAAGTTAGTATAAGTCAGCTAGCAAATATAACTGGGATGCAAGTATCATATAAGTTATGAACACCCACAGAGAAGAAAGAAAAAACAAAACAAAACTGATATTCTCTTTCAAAAATCTGTCAGCATTAGTGAGAAGATACACAATAATTGAATAAAGTATCATAATTTATCATTCCTAAATAGTTTCTCAAAATCATAAATTTAAAAGGCATGATACAAATCAAAGAAGAAATTTATAATAAGGTAAGAAATACAGCTCAATAAATTTCCATTCATCAGGAAGCAATTTGAAAGGCAACACCACTGAAAATCATGAATCTTTTCAAAATATTACCATGAAGTTAGATCCTCAAAACTCTTCTATGTCTAGCATAGTTTCAATCCTTTTTACATGTATGGTTCTAAATCAAAGAATCGAGTACTCAGAAGCCTTGTTTGCAACTTTCTAATCCACAAGGATTACCTTAAATCACACAAAACATTTTTGCTCTGAAATTTACTTAGCAGTTCCATGGACTGTCAAATGATCTAAAAAAAATTATTATTATTGCTAGGTGCACAGGAGTGCAGGCTTCATGGCACACACTGTTGATTTGATACCCTCTGTGATGACAGTATATGGTTCACTGGCTTGGTTAAACAGCACATCAACAGACGAGATGGGTGATCAATCTCATTCCCCATAGCATTGCTCCCCAAAGAGTCATTATTGAGAAGAAAGTAAGGAAAGGCTATCATAGGGAATAATTGGATCTATGACTTAAAAATAAGGAAGTAAACAAAAATCTTAGAAAAAAAAGTTTATATTATTATTACACAATGCAAGATTCAATTAATATGTTGAGATGGTAAGTTTATATTAATATTTAATATTCATTCATATCATCATGTATTACTAAAGAACAGAACAGTGTGTTGATATATTAAAATTAATTTAGATAATATATTCTTTTTCAAGAAGTATATGTGTTCCTGACATAAATGAAAACAGTTTTGATACAAATCCTATTTTCAAGACTAGCATATACATATTTGTGCTCTTACTCTCTATAAAAGAATGTAAAATCAGCAGTGTTAAGTAGAATTAAAAAAAATACATATACGTATTTTCAAAGTATATAGATTATTTTACATAAATATAATTTACTTCTTTTGGAATTACCTATGTACAGAATGATGCTATGTATGCCTGAAATGGTTCCTGAAATGGAACTAATTTTGTTCCCACAGAATTTACTTTGTATAAACTTGATTTTTTTTTTAAGAAAACTTGTTGGGCAATGTTATAATTGAAAAAAATGTTTTTGAGAGATTGTTGTAATACATAGACGAGGCTGACCTTGAACTCACAGAGATTTGCCTGTCAACTGAGTTCTGAGACTAAAGGAATATCTGTCCACACTTGGCTAAAAATGGAAATTCATATATCATGTTCTTATAATATCTCAGGCATGTGCTTCGAACATCTCATGGATTTTATTCACTCATATTCCTTATAGTAGTACTGATGTATTTTTTGCTAGCTATTTTGTTCATGATGAAATAGACACGTTGAGTAAAACTATCTGATGTGTCCAGGATAATGACATTTATAATTTTAGGACCAAAGCATTGAGAAGTTGACTTCAGTTTCTTCTTATTGATCACTATATAGTGTTATTTAAATATTTTTACTTCCCTCAAAATATTTCTTCAAATGTCCAGAGATTTTCATTTCTTTTTAGGGATAACTTCCTTTCTTATCTAACATTTGTGCGAAGGTAACTTTAGGCTGGTGAGATGGCTCAGCAGGTAAGAGCACCCGACTGCTCTTCCAAAGGTGATAAGTTCAAATCCCAGCATCCACATGGTAGCTCACAACCATCCGTAACGAGATCTGGTGCCCTCTTCTGGAATGTCTGAAGACAGCTACAGTGTACTTACAAATAAATCTTTTAAAAAAAAAAAAAGAAAAAAAAAAAGAAAACTGCTTTCTGTGTATCCATTGCATTGCGTTTTAGGGTCAAGTTAGTTGCAAGAGCAACTGTCAGATCTTCTTCACTAAATGTCACAATTCTGGTTCATGGATTAGTTAGATTCAGTAGCTCAATGGTGAGCTAAGAATCTGACATCCTTTCAGTATTGGTTCTTCCCCATTTCCACATGTCAGTTTCAATTTCACACCAAGATTCAAAAAATCATGGCATATATAAAGTTTACATGCAATAGCCAGAAAAGAGAAGCTTTAAAGAAGATCTCCTAGAACATCCCTCACCTACTTGCATAACTTTTGTGTGACACTGTACTTGAGGAGACATCAACAAATGTCTAATTACCCCAGACAGAGAACTAATGGACAGAGAACTAATAAGCAGGGCTACCCAAACCTGGTAGCCTACTACCTTAAAATACAGATACCAACACAGTCCAACTTGCTGATCTCATGTATGTTGTACTGGTTACATTCAGGAGTATAGGTCATGAATTTCAGGAGCATAAATGACTCAAAGCCAGCTGTATTACTGAAAGCCCATCCCCACAACCAGTGACACATCATGAAAGCTAGAACGAGAACAAAATACAAAATTTGCAGGCACCCCAAACATTCAGATAATACCTTTTCCAGGAGGGTTTAGTTTATTTGATGCCTCTTCAAGACAGTCCAGTTTTTCTCTTCCTGTTTGTGTCTCTCCTTCCTCAGGGGAACTTGGCCTCTGTCCCATGAGGGCAGAGGAGACAGAGGAGCCATGGGGTTCAGTTGTCTGTGAGTATGACAAAAGGATGTTAATAATGACAGCCTCAGAAAGACAGCTCTACTTCATTGTTCCAAGGGTAGGACATAAATGTTTGGGGATTTTACATGTAGGAAAAGTTGAATGTTTATGCTAAAGTATCTAATTATCATACAGCAGAATGGGCTAAGTGGGACTTACATGTTCAGTCATGCAGCACTTGCAGGAAGCTCTGTGCAGGGTCATCCTCCAGATAAGGCCAGGCACCTGAGTTTAGAGATCCTGTCCAGATAAAGTCCGTGGAGAAGGGGAAACTCCACAGAGAAAAGGAATACTCCATTCTCTGAAGAGCAGGCAGGGCTATCCAGACCTGGTAGCCTACTACCTTAATAGCAGGGTCTGCCAACATCCTTCTGTGCAGCTTGGCTAGTTTGAGCCTATCTCTTGCTTGGGAATGGCATGGTCAGTTTCGGCAATATCCTGAAGCTATTGAATTGTTTGCTTCCTGAGCTGAAAAGCTTCCCTGTATGGTAGAAGGTTTTATCTCCATTTTAACACCTGTATAATACCACATGCTTTCCATGGATGAAAAAGATGCCTCTCCCAAAGAAAACTTAACCACTTTGGAATGAGTAATTTTCAGAAAGAAATTCAGATTACATTACAAAGGAGAAAAAGCCAATGGGATGGTGATGTAGGTGAAGAGTTGATGAACAGCATCTGTGGGTAGAGTACAGATGCCATAAACCCTTTGATTCATATTCCCATGGCATCTTGTATATTATATGAGTTTTGCAAATTTTCTTAACTACCAAATCCCCTGTCCTATAAAATAGAATTCATTAAAATAAATGATTTTTTTTAAAAGTTTTGAGGTTGAAAATATGTTGAATGGTACAAAGTACCGAAAAAAAAATGTGCATTGCCCATATGAGACCCTCCAGGCCTATAAACTATTGATTTATGTTTTTAAAAATTATAAATTCTAGAGAGTTCCGAATTAGAGTCCAATCTATAAAGTGGTTAGTCATTCCATTCTTCCTACAAGAAAAAGTTAGAATGAACTGAAAATTCAAGTTAAATTCGATGTATAAGAAAATAGAATTCACAGGACAAATCACTGTCTGAAACACTGGAAAGAAAGAAAGACAAATCCAGAGATTTATTTTTCAGAACAAAATTCATGCCCAGAAATCTGTCAGAATATGTAGTTTATGAAATTCTGTTCTACAACCTACAAATTATTAGACTCTCAATATAGATAAGCTTGAAAGTGAAAACAAAGCAAAACGACTACAAAAAACTCTGCTCAGGACTGACTCAGTCATAAGACACTGTGGTAATTTGAATATGCTTGGCCCAAGGGGTGGCACTATTAGGATGTGTGATTCTTGATCAGCAAAGCCCTTGTTGGAGGAAGTGTGTCACTTTTGAGGGTGAGCTTAAAGACCATCCTCCTAGCTTCCTGGAAGACTGTCTGCTCTTGGCTTCCTTTGCATGAAGATGTAGAATTCTCAGCTTCTCCTATGCTGTGCCTGCCTGGATGCAGACATGCTCCTACTTGATAATAATTGACTGAACTGCTGAACCTGTAAGAAAGCCACAATTAAATGTTGTCATTCATAAGAGTTGCCTTAGTCATGGTGTCTATTCACAGCAGTAAAACCCTGAGACAAACACTCTCATTTAAAAATCATTTTTATGATATTTTATTATTATTATTTTGCTTATGAGTTTTCTCTCCCCATAGGGAGAGACAATAGTCTCTTCTGTCTGGTACAAGACAGGTTGCTATTTAACTATTCCTTGGTGTCTCCTTAAGAATCAGAAGATAAAGAAAAACATACAAGGTTTAGCAAGCACCTGAAATTTATATGATCCATAGGCCCCTCCTTAAGGTTATAAAAGCTGTAAATATATATATATATATATATATATATATATATATATATATATATATATATATATATAACTGGGATAGAGAAGTTATCTAACTAGTTTCTAAAAGGAAAATTTGCAAAGTCACAGGTGAGTTTGCATCAAATCTATGTCATGATCTTCAGGGATATAGATTTCAAAAGTAATCACTCATATTAGAATGGAATTTTCAACCATTCAGCTGCCTTTGAAATTGAATAAGTATGATCCAGCAAGTAAATCCTTACCAATATGTCCATAACCAATCCAAGTAAGCTCAATAGTTCACTAAATTAGATGTAGACACAATTCTTTCTTTGGTTCACCTGTGTGTTATCTAAAGTTATTAGGATTTTATAAAAGTTTCCCATGGAAAGATGGGGTAACAAAATTTGGTGCCCAATCTGGGGCATGATGTAAGCAAAAATGAATTGAAGATATATGGCTGCATTATCCTTTGTGGGTGATGAGACATACAACTGAGGGTGAACAATGTGCAGGGTGAGTATCCTGGACAATAAGGAGAGTCTGGATACCTTTCCCCGTGTTTTAAGTTGTTGTGTACAGCTATGGTTGTATGCTCCCCAGAATGAATAATGAAGCATGCAGATAAGGACAGGTCTCTGATAGCATAGCATCCTTGTTGAACACTTCAGAGTATTCATAATTTATTAGATATGAACTGGCATAGATTCTTGATCAGCAAAGTCCATACACACATACACAAACACACATGTCCTACAAACTACTCATGGAATTGAGAATGTACAATAATTCCATAAAATAGTATATTTTAGGTGAGGCAGGGATCAACTTTCTGGACTTTGTTGTGATTAGTAAAACATAAATTTGAGACTTTGCTGCCCTCTCAGAAGGAAGTTGTCCATGTGAAAAGGAATTGAAGGGAAAATAGACAGGCCTCTAGCCAGCTCAGGCAAAGCAGGCATGGCTCTGGCAGGTCTGGCCCTACTCCCTACATCCCTGTGAACAAAGATGGTCAACAAAGTCTATTCTTTTTTTTTTTTTTTTTTTTTAAAGTCTATTCTTTTATTTAGCTGTTTCTTCATCCTGAAGCTGACTACCGAGGTCCAGCTATCAAAGCATTGAAGTCCAGCAATCAAAAGGCCCTTTGGAGGCTAACATGGGGTTTCTTCCTTTACCTTTATAAACAGGTCATTTTCTGATGGGTCACATTTCTCTCCCTTCTATCCAGAGGCAGTTCTTTGTGTCATCCAAGATAAATAGCCCTTCCCACTCTCCTTTGTTCTTTATCATTTGCCTTCTGTCTTTGTCCCTTAGCCCCTCCTTGTGTTCTTCTTGGGCAAATAAATCTCCTTTGTACTGAGTTTGGGATCATGGAGCTGCTGTGCCAATATTAATCTCTTACAAAAAGAACATTGAGGAGTTATCTGTTGTATAACTTTCTTAATTGACAAAGAATGTTAAAAAATGGATATTGAAATGGATGTTGTCTAATAGTGTTTGTTTTGTTGTGATAAAACATATTGACCCTACTGCTAAAGGTTCCATTTGCTTTAGAAACAGGACCCTGAGATCCCCTGAGTTATAAGTGATTTGAATGTCTCATCATGAGGACTGGCTTTCATGATACCACGAGATGCCATGAAAGTTTCCAGTGGAGAGCGACAACCAACAGTAGCAACCCTGTATGATGCAGATGAACCATATCAGGGGACAGCATGTCAAAATGACCCTATGAATGCAGTAATAGCACACATACCTTGGTCGTAACTAACAGCTCTCTACTTGGACTTAAGACTTTCTCAACAGAGGTATGCTATACATGGTCTTAGAAAATTAATCAGTGATAGTGAAATAATAATTACTTGAGGAGAATCTACAACTACCAACTTATTAAACCAGTATAACTCTCAACAACAATCCATAAGAATTTCTCTTGTGTGGATAATGATAGTATTCATCCTTGATCAAAGAAACGACTCTTTGAAACAGATGGAAACCATGAATGAAAATGGTAACCTGTCATCGTGAAGAGTTGTGGAGCCTAGGCTCAATGGATACATCTTCAAAACCTTCCTACAACTAAGACTCATGGAAAATTGTGAGAGAGGAGGTAGAAAGTTTGTATGAACCATAGAATCAGAGACTCTGTTGTAAGATTGTGTTTCTAGTAACATCGGAATCTAAACCTACAAAGTCTCTTCAATATGACTGGTCAAACACAAAAGAAACAAAAAAACAATTCCAACAAATATGCCAAACTGCATGGGGAAAAGTCCCCAAGGTCTCAACTCTTCAGAAAGTACTCAGGGCAACTGACTAAAGCTGGGAAGAGGAAAGAAGCTTTCCTCAAAGAAGAGCACATCAGTTGGCACTCTGGTGCTGAATAGTCTGCCTGAAAACATATTTACAAGTGGCATTGTACTGACGCAAATGCTATATTTAGTAGTATATGTTTATAAATACATATATGTTAGTAGTAGCAATTGATGGAAAAGAGATCATGAATGTAGAGGAAATTGGGGAGAGTTATATGAGAAAGATTAGAGGGAGAAAAGGAAGAAATATTGTAATTAAACTACAAACTTGACACTTGCTCAGCAGGCCCGGGAAACAGATCAGTGTTTTATTCTGTCATCATTAGAGAAGCTTGCTCTGGAAGCAGATGGGAAAAGATACACAGAACATACAGCTTTAAGTGGGTTGTTTCCATAAAATCCCTCTCCTCAGAGCTCATGAAACGTGGAGGAAAAAGTGACAGAAAGACTGTAAGAGCCAGAAGGGATAGAGGACTGCAGGAGAGCAAGGCCTTTAAATCAACTACCTTGGCTCCTGAATTCACAGAGACTGAAGCAGCAAGCACATGGTATGTGGGTATATGTGGGTATATAACAGGTACTCTGTGTATATATTACAGCTTTCAGCTTAGTGTTTTTATAAGACTACTGAGTGTGTGAATGAACAGACTTTTGATTCTTGGTCCTGCTCCTGGGCCTCCTTTTCTTTCTGTTGGTTTTCTTTGTGTCGTCCTGATGTAATGGGTGTTGTTTTATCTTATGATGTTGGATTTTGCCAACAAATAACCAATTTATCATACTGATCATGGCCACAGTGGATGAAAGGCAATCCCAAAACCAAACAAATAATATGTGGGAAAAACAAAGAAGAGGAGGAAGAAGAGGGAGGAGGAGCAGAAAACGAAACACCATAACCAAAAGCAGCTTGGGGTGGGGGCTGGGGGAGTGTATTTTATTTACATCATCCAGGGATATCAGGGCAAGAACTGGGACCTGAAGGCAAGAATGAAAGCAAAAGTCATGGAGGATGCTGTACCATGATTTATTTCCATGGTTTGCTCAGTGTGCTTTTTTATGTATCCTAGGAGAACTATCTCCTACCAAAGCTATCACCCTCAATTTTCTTGGTCTTCTCAAGGCAATCATCTAACCCTCAAGAGACTGGAGGTCACAGGGAGTTCAGAGGTGTGGTAGGGCAGGGATTGTGGGTTGGGACATCCTTGTGGAGATGGGGTGGGGAGGGGGGGCAAGGAGGAGGTATGGAACAGTCAGAGGTGGGCCCAGGGGGGTGGATGAAATCTTGAGTTTAAAATAAATAAATAATTTTTTTTAAAAAAAGAAAAGAAAATGCTTCTCAAGTTTTCCTGCAGGACAGTGTTGTGAGGATATTTTCCTGATGATACTCTCTTCTCAAAAGGCACTAGCTGGTGTCAGTGTGGCATAAAATCTAAGCAATACAGTTGTGGCCATTAGTTAGCCACTTCCTTAAGATGGAAAAGGCAGAAAAGGACAAACTTGTATCTGTGCCACTGAGTCTTTCCTATGACTTCAAAACTTGTAACCCTTGGAAAGAATTAGATACTGTGGACAAAGATGACATGCTAAAAGTGATAAATTATACATCAGATCAACTTTTAATAGAAATAGACTATCCATGTTTCAATATACAGATTGGATCTTAATGATTTCACAATAGATTAAACAACAACAACAAAAACTATGACAATCAGTGAATGCTCTGCACCCAAACTACTTAATTCAAAAAATTAGATTAAATAAGCAACGACTAAAACAAAAAGTCATAAAAGCCTCTCCCCAAATTGTTGAGCCACAGGACATGGGAATGGGTGGCAAGCAGGACCAATTTGAACAGTTTAGAAACAGAACAACTCAATAATATAACTACTTCCCAGTTATGCCACTCCTCTTGAGTTATTCATGAGCCTGATTGTAACTCATTACCTTCCTCCTATATAGAACACCCCCTCTTCCAAATCAAATACATCCCTGCTTCACTCCTCAGAGCTGTGTAGAAGCATTTCTTCTTTTTGTCATCAGTTCCCCATCTGCAATGACTAAGTTCATGTTAACCCAGACAGAAGTACTAAAATAGCCAAAATAGTAACTATTTGAAATGCAATAAAACATCCAACTGTTTAAACAAAACAAAACAAAACATAAAACAACATTCCTGAAAGAGAAATGATTTTTCAAAACCCCAGACACTATGTTTGTTTGCCTATTTATTCTGTTATTCTTTGCATTTATTTTCATTTTTAAAATACAAAGCTTAAGCATTCTGTGTGAAGGAAACTGTCCAAACTCAGTTGGCTCCAACATTCGGACACTTTTAAGTTGCAAAAAGAACGGGACCATGAAATGTGTATATTTCATTTTCCAGAGCTAACATTCACTAAAAGATGACATTGAGTTATGGAATCTCAAGATGCTTTCTCACCACTTAAATATAGGCAAAAGGTATTACATTATGACTTGTCTAGTTACAGAATTCATTTCAACCAGTATATCACATCTAGTTTTAAAAATCTAGTTATTAAAAAAAAAAATCACTAGGAGACACTACAACAAGCCACAATGCAAGAATTTGAAGAGAGAACAGGAGCATCAGAAAGTAGGTTCAGGTGTTCAGGTATGTTAAGAATGTTAGAATTGCCAGGCTAAGAGTTTTAAATAACTATGATTGTCATGCTGAGAGCTCTATAAGACAATGTACATGGCTTATAACAACCAGACAGCTGACAGCAGAGAGATGAGCATTGTTGTGTTGGAAATGGTATACCAACATACTTCCCTGGATGAATGAATGGGCTACAGAAAACAGGATGTTATTTAGTATTAAAAGGAAATGAGCTGCTGAACACAACATTGAATGATGAGAAGACATTAAGGAAACTTAAGTGCATGTTACCATGCAAATGAAAGCAGTTTGTGTACCAAGTCTAGCTACACATAATGGAAAAGATAGAACTACAGAGACAGTAAAAAAGACCAGTGGTTGCCAAGGATTCAGCAGAGGTAGAGGTATATAGGTAGAATGTAGAAGAGTTTGGGAACAATGGAAATACGTATAGTGAAGAAATGGTTGATACATGTCATCATATATTTGTCAAAGTGTCTAGACTGCACGACATCACAAGTGTATACTATGTATTGCATATAATCTCTGACATTTGGATGATGATGCTAGGTCAACAAAACCTTAGCATCCATCACCAGGCTAAACATATGTTGTAAATTTTGACAGCTGGGGGCATATGCATGTGTAGACGTGGATGAATGGTATAAGAAAGACCTGTATATTCAAATTAATTCTGCTTCAGAAAATAAAGATGATTATATACACTCACAGAACTCATAGAGAAAATAGAAGAATACCTTTTGCTGATGGGGGATGGTTTTGTATGCTGTGTATTGGGATGCTGATTTCTGTGCGCAGAGATCCTGGTTGCAGTCTGGTTGTTATCGTTGTCATTATCCTTGGAGCATCTCCTGTCTCAAGGTTGTGTAAATTGCTTTTTGTCACGTCTGACTGGTTAATAAAGAGCTGAACAGCCAATAGCTGAGCAAAGCTAAAGTCAAGGCAGGACTTCTTTGCCTTGAGAGAGAAAGGACCACATTTTTTTTTTTTTTTATTCTACTACAATGTAGTGTAAGTTTCTTCTTGAGGTCTTTTGTTTGATAGTATGAAAAAGTTTCATTATGTGTTATAATCAGATTTATTAACTTTGATAAATTTCATCATAACTTTAAAAAATATCATCTGAGTTGCCAAATTTAATATGCAACAAATGTAGTGAAAGATTTTATTACCCTTGCTTTAATTCAGACAGTCCTTACTTATTGTCACTTGCTTGAAACAATGGGATGGCAAATGAGACAGGCCTAATAACTGCCTACAGAAATTATATATCAGTAAGGTGGAAGACTTCAAATAGATAATTACACAATTGTTAAATCTCCATGAAACTTCTAGAAAAAAAAAAGGAAAGAAAACCAGAATGGAAATCTAGCTTATAGTTAGGGTGCTAGATCTTATTCTATATAATCAGGTCCCTGATATTTGGGTAGAGGCACAAGTGTCAAAGACATAGAAAGCACTTTAGAAGATTGACACACACAGACACACACACACACACACACACACACACACACACACACCAAAAAAATGATCCTGAAAAAGTCAATGTCTTATAATAGAAATAAGGCCAAGAGAGAGGACTAGCAAGGTAATAAGTAAAAGACAAAGACTCAATTGTAGTATAGGAAGAAAAGTAGTTATTATGTTAAAGCAACAGAAATTTATTATTAAACATTATTTCTAAAATTTGGTTTTACCATGTATTATTGTTACTAAATGAAAACTAGACTATAACAATCAAACTTTGTATAAGATTATTACCTGGCCAGGCAGTGGTTGTGCATACATTTAATCCCAGCACTTGAGAGGCAGAGACAGGCAGATTTCTAAGGTCAAGGCAAGCCTAGTCTACAAAGTGAGTTCCAGGACAGCCAGGACTACACAGAGAAACCCTGTCTCAAAAAGGAAAAAAAAAAACAGATTATTAACTGGGTTTTTAGGGTTTTGGCTTCACAAAATGTAGGCAGTTTACTCAATAGAAGCTAGCAAGCAGAACAGAGATGAACTAGAGCTAACATCAATCTCAAAGGTAGAGTAGCAGTAGGGCAGACTGTGAACTGTGGAATTTCAAGTTCTTTTAAATATTTGTGAGGTAGGAGGCATATTTATGGGGTGAATCTTTTGCAATGTTAAAAACGAAAAAAAAAAAAAAAAACACCTACTTGATATTCTTTTCCTAAGTGTCAAGGGGCTAAGGTCATGGAATGCTGATTCCTGGATTGATCAACAAGGAACCTGGAATAAATAACTGGACTGATATGTAAATAAAAATCTGGGCTTTGGTCTGCATGAGATGAGCAAAAAGCAATAGCAGAGTTTGTTTGTTTGTTGTTTGTTTTAGCAAATTATTTTATTTATTTGAATCCCCAATGTTGCTCTCCTCTTGCTGCCCCCTCCCAGACATCTTCACCCCATTTTTCCTACTCTTTGCCTTTGAGAAAGTGTTTTCCCTTTCCCCCATCCCCCTTTCCTGGAGCATCAAGTCTCTAGGGGATTAGCCACATCCTTGCCCACTTAGGCCAGACAAGGCAGTCCTCTGATGCATATGTCCCTGGGACCTCAGAACAGACCTTCTAAGCTCTTTGGTTGGGAGTGCCTAGGGAGCATCTAGGAGTCTAGTTAGTTGATATTGTTGCTCTTCCAATGGGGTTGCCCCACCCCCCACCCTCTTGGGCTCCTTCCATCCTTCCCCTAAGTCTTCCATTCGGATTCCCAACCTCAGTCCAATGGTTGGCTCTAAGTATCTGTGTCTGTCACAGTCAGCCTCTTATTAGAGCCTCTGTGAAGACAGCCTCTAGGCTTCTGTCCATAAGCACAGCATAGTATCAGTGACAGTTTCAAGGTTGGTACCTTCCCATAAGATTGATCTCAAGATGGGCTGGTCACTGGATAGTCTTTCCTTCAGTCTCTACTTGCTTTCTGTCCCAGCATTTCTTTTAGGACAGAATAATTCTAGGTCAAAAAATTTGAAGATGTGTTGGTGACCCCATCCCTCTACTGGGTCCCTGTCTATCTACTGGAGGTGGTCTCTTCATGTTCCATCTCCCCCCTGTTGGACATTTCAGCTAAAGTCACCTCTGTTAAGTTCTGAGAGTCTGTAACATCCCTGATCACTGGGACTTTCTAGAGGTTGCCCCTTCTCCCACCCCCCAAGGCTGCATATTTCAATTCATTCTCCTCAACCTCTGGGTTTCTCTCCTGTCTCCCACATACCCGATCCTGTCCCCCCATTTCTTCTCCCATTTCCCTCTACTAGCCAGTTCCCTCTCTTTCTCTGCCTCCCATGATATTTTGTTCTCCCTTCTAAGTGGGATGCATGCTTGTTTGAGCTTTCCGTCTTGTTTAACATCTTATGGTCTGTGGGTTCTATCAGGTCTTTTTTAGAATTTTCCTCTAGCAAGAGCTGAGTTGTCACCAGATTTCTGGAGAGCAAGCACAGTTCAAGATTTTTTTTTTTTTAACAGTTCAGATTTTAACCAGAAAATCCATGGAGAGTGAACATAGCTCTTTAAAATTCTTCCTAACGGGATTTCTGACATCTCAAGAATTACTTAGATTGCTGACACAGCACTTTCAGAATATTTTCTAGCAGCTATCCAGAGAAGGCTGTCTTAAGATCAAATAGCTCTTTCAGATTTTTTGATCAGAAAACTCAAGAATTATTTTCAAAAATTTTCTAATAAGATTTCTGACATAGAGGATCCAAGAATTTTTAATAGCACTTATTTTTTACTTTGGACAGAAAACCCATGAGTTATTTAGAGAGCTTTTGGAATTTTTACTAGCAGAGAGAGCTGTGTCAAACAGAACTTAAAGATTTTTAGAATAGCAAGAAAACACTGTCTAGAGCAGAGCAGAACACAGAGACAGCCCTCTGAAAAGCTGTCTTGAGCTGACTACAGAGAGCTGTCTAGTGAGCCATCTGTAGCAGAACATAGGCCACCAGCTTGGACTCATGATTTATATTAGGTCATTTGTTTTTGCTGTTTCCAAACACCCTTTGTTTGAGGAAACTGGACCTAGCAGAGGCTGGTCCTTGACAAAGGATTTATCCCCCTTCTTAGCGAAAATGAGTGGCAAATGGGGTGACCATTTAGTTTTGACACAGCAGGAACTATTGTTTGCCATCTCCAGGGCATTTAACCACCAAGGGGTATTCTGACTTTAAGGGCCACAGTCACCCAGACAAAGCTAGGTAAACTAGTTGCTTTCTATCCCACTGTCTTGTTTGGAAACAGCTCAGGGTCCTCTGATGAACTTCTGAGTGTTCTTTGAGATATTTTGTTATTTTTAACATTGGTATTTTCCACGGAAATTTGTTCCGAGGGTTTTATAACACCTTCTCAGATGCAAAAGCAGAAACATGACTGAGGTAATGCAAAGGCCACTGTCCACAAGAAAAGCCTATCTTCTACCTGCAGGAACACTTGGTCTATTCAGCTGGTGGCACTGTATGGGAAGGTTAGGGAAATATTAGAAAGTGGAGTTTTTCTGAAAAAAAGTACACAACTGGGGCTGGGGGATGGCTTTAGGTATTTTAAGCATGGACCCAATACTGTTCTTTTGCAGTGGAAACTTTTTGGCTTCTTTGGAGTGTCAGTTGTGTTAGAATGTGTTTTTCTGGGGCAAACATATGACAGAGTGTTTTCCTGAAGTGGACACAGGTAAAAGGCTAATGCAGACTCCTGAAGGAATGTTTCTCTGAAGCAGACACAGGAGAGAGGATGCTCTGCTCTTTTTATTTTTTCTACTTCATATCAGGCCTCTCCCTAATCAGCTCATGTGCTTCAGCACAAGCCTTAGCTGCATTGGAAGTTTCCTGGTGTTCTTTTTCTCTTCTGACAATTCATTTGATATTTCTCTTTGCCATGTAGCTCTTTTGCTATGTTTAGCCTCATAAGAATGATTACTAATAACTACCAAAAAAGACACAAAATAGTAAACTGGCTTGAAATCTCTTTCACCAAAGAATTTTTTCCCATTACTTTTAAATTTAGCCTTAGGCAAGTTCATAGGAGAAGGGCAGAATCAACCACATTCTTTTCCAAAATATAATGGGAATGAGACTGGGTACTGGCTAGTTTTGTGTGTCAACTTGACACAGAGAAAGGAGCTTCAGTTGGGGGAGTGCCTCCATGAGATCCAGCTGTGGGGCATTTTCTCAATTAGTGAACAAGGGGGAGAGGCCCCTTGTGGGTGGCACCATCTCTGGGCTGATAGTCTTGGTTCTATAAGAGAGCAGGCTGAGCAAGCCAGGGGAAGGAAGTCAGTAAGTAACTTCCCTCTATGGCCTCTGCATAAGCTCCTGCTTCACGCCCTGCTTGAGTTCCAGTCCTGACTTCCTTTGGTGATGAATAGCAGTGTGGAAGTGTAAGCTGAATAAACAAACCCCTTTCCTCCCCAACTTGCTTCTTGGTCATGATGTTTGTCCAGGAATAGAAACCCTGACTAAGACAAATTGGTACCAGCATAGTGGGGTATTCCTGTGACAACCTGATCATGTTTTGGGGAGGACTGTGGAAGGACTTTCGAACTTTGGGCTTGAAGATCCATTCTGTGTTAAGAGCTTTGTCGGATGTTGTATAGGAGCTTGGAAGATAATGTTGACAACAGTCCAGAAGTTGGAGGTCTGGCTTGTGAAATTTCAGGGGGGAAATTAAAGACTCTTTTCAGGGCCATTGCTATTTTGATTGGGAAGATGCTGTGGTTCTGGGTAGCTGGGGCTGAAGAATCAGCTGTGATTAACAAGATAGCAGAACTACTAAAGTGAAACTTTTGCATTACTGGGACTATTGATGCTGGTTAGCTGGAGTAAGAAATTAGCAGTGATTAAAAAGGGATCAGCATCATTGAGGTGACATCTTCTGGGAAGTGTTTTCTGAGAGCACAGAGGCTGTGTTCCAGAGATAGCCAAAGTTGTACCTTGTGCAGCAGCAGGACTTGGTAATGTATAAGAGTTACCCAGGTGGTACTGGTTTTGAAGGCATGAAGGGGTCATGCAGAGCAGCTGAGGCTCTGCACTGTGATAGGCCATGGAAGGCCATTGGTGAAAGTGCAGTCTCAGTTGCAATTGATGGCCAGGACAGAAGCGGTCATGCAAAGGAGTTGAGACTTGGCACCATGAAGAGAGCTGATGAGAGGCTGTTGGTGAAGCCTAGTTACAGCAGAAGACAGCAGTGTTTTGGAGATGCCAGTACCATGAGATGACCACCAAGAACAGCAGCAGCAGTGGAGTACAGGCAGCTGGAGCCTAGGAGACAATGTGTGTGCTACAAAGGGAAAGGCTGGAGAAGTGACCCAAGTTCTCGGAGGGGCCCAGAAGATCTTAAGTTGGATCCCAGACATTGGACATTTGGAGTTTGATTTTGCTTTTCATTGTGACTGTGCCCTGATGCTTTTTCCTCTTGAAGGAAGTATTTTAGTGGAACCCACAGTTAAGAGGATTTTAATTGTAAAGACTTTGGATTTTAAGAGAGATTGAAATTTTAAGAATTTGTAAAGACTGTGGGACTTTTAAAGTTATTTAGATCTTGGGGTTGAATAAGAAACTAAGGGTTGAGGCTTAATAGTGATATGTTTGTGTCATGTTAACAAGGGGTCAATTGTACTAGCTAGTTATGTGTGTCAACTTGACATAGGCTCGAGTTATCACAGAGAAAGGAGCTTCAGTTGGGGAAATGTCTCCATGAGATCCAGCTGTGGGGCATTTTCTCAATTAGTGATCAAGGAGGAATAGAAACCCTGACTAAGACAGCCTGTAACTCAGTTGCTATTATTGTTCCACTGAAAACTCTTGATCTAGGCCATTACATTTAGTATGGATTTTAACACTATTGCCTTTCAATCTTCTACTAGAAATCCCATCTGCTACATACAGCTGCAATTCTAGTCCAAAATTCTCAAATCTTCCCCAATCTTCCAAACTACATGCTCAGATTCTTCACAGCAAGAGAGCTCACACTCTGAAAGCAATCTCTGTTTTAGGGTTTTGGTTGTTATTTAATTATATTTGTTTGTTTGACACAGGGTCTCACTATGTAGCTCTGGCTGTCCTGAAATTCTCTATGTAAATCAGATTAGCTGAGAACTAGAGAGATTCACCAACCTATGTCTCCAAAGTTCTGGGATTCAAGGCTACTATACCCAGCTGTGTACTAGCCACATTTTATTTTATTTTGTAATTTATTTTAGTTATTTTTGTGTGATAATATGTCAAAACCAAGGCAAATTTTAAAATGAAGGATTTATTTTATACTTATAATTCCTGGAGGAGAAAAGTCCATCAGCATCATAACAGGGAAGTATGGCAGCAGTAGCCAGGGATGATAACTAGAACAGCTCAAAGTTCATGCCTAGAACTGTGAACAAGAAGCAGGAGTACAATGGCAATGTCACATAGCTCTTGAAACTTCAAACATTTTTGAAGCCTGGTAACATACATCTTGCATCAAAACCAGATCTCTTAAAACCTCCCCAGATGGCACTCTCAAATAGACTAACTATTCAAATGATAGATGTAATGGGAGCCATCTCATTCAAATCACTATACATACCCTTAGATGATAAACCATAATGTTTTCTGGATTAGGAAAGGCCCTTTGCAACCAACATACCTAATGTGGGTTTATGTTGTGGGAGCCAAGAAAATAATAAATGCAGAAAACAAATGTTTATGAGATGAGACATTATGAGAACATTCTTAGTCTAAGCCACAACAATTCAAATGTGAAAGCACCCAGGATGTAAGTGGGTAGGAAGAGACAAGTATAGAGTTAAGGAGTCTAAATTGGGAAAAGAAAATTCTATTTCAGCTAGAGAAAAAATTTATCTGGGGACATAAGCATCAAAAGAAAACATTAATATACATCCAGAGTCCTTATCACCATCCTAATGTCACAAGTGCCCCAGCTTAGCTTACATCAATTGGTCAATGACAAATACCTGGGCATTTACTGACTGGGGTATGGGTTTTCCCAAGGCTTGTTCCTGGGTTGCAGCAAATTATCATGGGCTTCACAGGTTTAGTCATCTAAGTCACCATTTAGAACTCAGTGAACATACCTTTCATACAAAGAATGTATCAAAATCCAAAGAGCCAACAATCTCAAAACCATAATACTACAGTATCAAGACTGATTTTGTCTCCTTAGTGTGACAAAGTAAGTCAGCCTTATCGCATATTAATGGAGCCCACATTAGAATCCTATCAGAGTCTTCCATTTCCATGATATCACCAATAAGATTAAATTTAAAAAGGAACAAAAACAAAGCATGGGAAAAGAGATCTGCTGTTTGTGACTGAATGGTTGTGGCCTGGGAAATTCTAGGGTACTGTGATCGCCTGTGAGTCCAATGGTATCAGTGAGCATTATCATTGTCATCTTTTCTCTTTTCAGGAAAACTGGTGTCCATTAGTGGTCACCATATAATATTAGTAATTGGGGGAGCATCAGCAGAGTCTCCATATATTACGTAGGAGGCTGAGGTTTTCTCCTGGGGTTCCTAGTCTTGTTACTGAAAAAAAAAAAAGGAGAAGAAGAAGAAGAAGAAGAAGAAGAAGAAGAAGAAGAAGAAGAAGAAGAAGAAGAAGAAGAAGAAGAAGAATTGGCTTAAAAAGAAACTCAAGAAAAATGTGTATTATTATTTATAAAAGAAAGTCTCCAAAGGAGGTAAATTCTAAATCTCTGCAGCTTTCTGGAAGGAGGAAAAAAGATAGAGATGGAGGGGGAAAGAGGAAGAGGAAGAGGGAGGAGAGAGAGAGAAGGAGAGTGAGGGGAAGAGAGAGAGAGAAGGCTGTGCTATTTGCTTTAGACTGGATGAACATCAGCCATTTGATAGACAAGCAGTCTAATGCTTAGGGACGAGAGGGCTTTAGAAAAGAATAAAGCTCGGTATGTTAATGAATATATGCTTAGAAAAGAGAACGAACAAAAGGAAAATAATATGTTTTGACTAAGTAATTCAGAAAACGGGCTTATTTAAGAAGCTGCATGGCTTTAGTATGTACACAGTATATTTGATTGTATGAGACTTACAAATAAGAGAAATTAATTATATTACTAAAAATTTAGCTTGCAATATCTACTCATAGAATTTATTATATAATTTATTGCACAACATTTTCCTTAGGTATATCTTCATCCCCCAGTCGCAAAGTCACAAACATGAAAATATATATAAAAAGAAATCCAAAGACAAAACAGTGCTTTGTATTTTAAATGTTCCTCTTGATATAAAATACAAATGATAAGGAGGATGTGAAATCCCAAATGTCTTTTAGGAAGAGAGCCAGAAGAGTGGCTATAACTGCGCTATAACACAGTCGTGGTTCAGGGCTCACACAGATAATACGAGTGGTTTACATCCCTCCTGGTTTGCTTAGTCTCAACGTTACTCTTTCTTTGCAATCAGAGAATGGACTGAACTTACTCTTTCCTTCACAAATCATAGTGCTTTTAAACAATTCACTTTTTGCAAGTCATAAACCATACAAGTGGGAACATGTTGTATATGACTCAAAGTCATATACCTCCTTCAGTTAGAATTATCTCCTTCTGTGTAAGCACATTGTCTGCTCTTTTAGATGGAAGCCCATCATTTGTCTAATTATGGATTTCATGTAGCTATGGAACTATATACTGCTGAAATATCATTAAAATTAAGAGAAAAAATCAGTAATTTTCTTATTATTATAATTGAAAAGCACAAAGAAGTATTTTTTTTAACTTCACATATTTTTAATTTGGCACACTAATAATCCTGAGTATATATAAAATCCATAGCTATTAGGAAAATAAACCTGTAGGAAAGGAACTTTCTAGACCAGAAAAAAACATGAATTCTAAATAAACTATTAGATAACAGAGTCAACAACAAAAAATATATTATATGTAATAAACGTGGGCTTATTTCATAAATGCCAAAAGAATTTAAAACATTCAAAGTAAATTAATTGTATTTATAATATTATCAATACATAAATGTGAACTGTATGATCTTTTCAATAAATACACAAAATATTTTTAAAAGTCTTAGTGGGGTCAGTGACATGGCTCCAATTGTAAAGGTGCTTGTGCTAAAAGTGGGAGAAATAGTTTTCCCTAGGGAAGAGTCCCCCATTGTTTATTCAACTGCTGTGGCCCTAAAATTACATTATTTTAAATGACTGTTTCTCAAGTAGTACTAACACATGTGAATAAATGAAGAATTATAGATTACATGTGTTGAGATACACAGCAGCTGTATGTATTTCTTGTGCTTTCTCTTTGGCTTTCTTTTATCTGATTGTTGTGTTTGTATTAGTCTTTTGTTTTTAACTTATCTTACTTCATTATCACTATGGTTGTTAGAATCCTGTTTGTATTCTATTGAGAGAAAGAGGGGGGAAGAGAGAGAGAAAGAGAGAGAGAGAGAGAGAGAGTAAAGGAGAGAAAGTAGAAGAGAGAGAAAGAAGGAGAGAGATAGAGAAAGAGAGAGGCTTTGGCAGGTTAGGGGAAGTAGGGAGGATCTCAGGGAAGGGAAACCTTAGTCAGAATATATTGTGTGAAAACATTTATTTTCAGTAACAAAGAATTATGTCTCACATTCAGAAAGCAGAACAGAAGGTTGAAGAAGCCAAGACAGCAGATTTACTAAAAGCTTACTGAACAAGCATGCCTTAGCACTAGCGAATAACTCACAAAATAGAGAACAATGATAAGGATTGGTGACCAGAAGACCAAATATAGAGTCTGAGAAGGAAAAGTATGGGAATTGGAGTAAAATTCACTAGAGGAGAAAAACAAAAAACAAAACAAAACAAAAACCAACCAACCAAACAAACAAACAAACAAACAAAAAAAAACAGTCTTGAGCTGGGAGGTAAAAGGAGCAGCAAACCTGAAAATAAACTATTGAGATTATCTAGTCTTAAGAAAACCAGCAGAACCGAGACACTTTTGCATATGCCAGCAAGATTTTGCTGAAGGGATCCTGATATAGCTGTCTCATATGAGGCTATGCCAGTGCCTGGCAAATACAGAAGTGGATGCTCACATTCATCTATAAGATGGAACACAGGGCCCCCAGGGGAGAAGCTAGAGAAAGCACCAAAGGAGCTGAAGGGGTCTGCAATCCTATAGGTGGAACATCAATATGAACTAACCAGTACCCCCAGAGCTCATGTCTCTAGCTACATAAGTAGCAGAAGATGGCCTAGTCGGCCATCATTGGGAAGAGAGGCCCCTTAGTATTGCAGACTTTATATGACCCAGAACAGGGGAACAGAACGCCACGGCCAAGAAGTGGGAGTGGGTGGGTAGGGGAGCAGGGCAGGGAAAGGGTATAGGGAACTTTTGGGATAGCATGTAAAATGTAAATAAGAAAAATATCTAATAAAAAAAAGAAGAAAAAAAGAAAACCAGCAGAAGCTACATGAGACAGTCAGTGTGTATCACCATATGTGTCATATGAAAAGCATTATGTCCACACAATTCAGAAACCTGCAAATAGTATGAAAGCCAAAACATTAACATCTTTTCCTTGTGTTAGTAACTGATCCAGTTAAGCACAATTTATGCCTTTGGGAAACTGAACTGAATCATATGCAGAGCAATCTGATATAACCTTTAGAGATGTCACAGGATTTTGCCAACCTTGTAGACTGTATCTTATGCTAAAGACAAGATGATCTGGGGCTGGTGAGATGGCTCACCGGGTAAGAGCACCCAACTGCTCTTCCAAAGGTGATAAGTTTGAGTCCCAGCATCCACATGGTGGCTCATAACCATCTGTAACTAGATCTGGCGCCCTCTTCTGGAGTGTCTGAAGACCGCTACAGTGTACTTACATATAATAAAATAAATTTAAAAAAAAAGAAAAGAAAAGATGATCTGTTACAGATGTTCTGTGGTTCCAGTGATATAAAAATGCACATAATAGAATGACTATTTAAAAAGACTAAAATAACAGTAGAATGGATAAAAATTGAAATAAGGTTTATCTTCTAAAAAGCCGAGAAAAGAGCTTTAAGCAAGGTAGAATACTCAAAGATTAAAGCACATTAAAATTTACATGACCTACCCACCTTTCTACTACAAAAAATGGTACTATTTTTATGTGTCTTTAATAGTTTTATGATGATGTAAATAAGATGAAAATAACTATTTATTGGCAAGAATCACGTCTATGTGTTTAGGAAAATAAGGAAGAGCTTTGTGATATATCCTTCCTATTTCAGAAACATAAACTAAATTTGAAAGATCACCTATTTAAAAATTATTTTTAAAATGTTACAATTTTTTACACTTTATAAAATTTATATTAGGTGTGATAAGACTACTGTCAAGTTATTTAGTTCTACCTGGAGAATGTGGACTTTACCCCCGAAAACAGCTTGTTAAATTGAATACAGTTTATTGACCATGGAAAGTGCTAAATTTTTTCAGTCCATGACATTTATGTGTACATTCTCCTACCTAAATAAGTGTGCTAAACATAACCCAAAGTAAATTGCCAAATAAAAAAAAAATATTCCGTTTCTCTACAGCTCTCCTGGGGGCTGTGCTGCCTCTCCATCTCACTGACTCCTGTATTGAAGACCAATAATGTACAGTTTGGAGGCATCACTGAAGTCTGATAGTCTTACTGTAGACTACTGAAATGGTGGAGAAAAACTTGCTAGTATAGCACAGTACATTTGCCAATAAAAAAACACATTAAGTTCAATCTTCGAAAAATAACATTCAAATTAAAAAAGAGATAAAAAATTATTACTAATACCCGATAGGAAAATAATTGTCACAAGGCCAATGTTTCCGGTTATTCTTTACTAGCTTATGTCCGTGACTGTGGTGATTGGCTCTAAAGGAACTTTATACCTTCCCACATTTAGAACAAATGCTTGAGAAACGGAAATTTTTAAAATGTACAAAACGGGAACTGGGAAGATGGCATAGCAGATAAGATTAGCAAAGAAGCTGCTCTTGTAAAGGGCCTGGATTCAATTCCTAACATTACATGTGGTCTCACAACCCTCTGTAACTCCAGTTCCTAGGATCCAAACACTCTTAGGCATCTGTGGGTACCGCATGTACATAAGTTAAAGATCTTTTAAATTAAAAATATATTAAACTGGGCCGGGCGCGGTGGCGCACGCCTTTAATCCCAGCACTCGGGAGGCAGAGGCAGGCGGATTTCTGAGTTCAAGGCCAGCCTGGTCTACAAAGTGTGTTCCAGGACAGCTAGGGCTACACAGAGAAACCCTGTCTCGAAAAACCAAAAAAAAAAAAAAAAAAAAAAAATATATATATATATATATATTAAACTAGCAAGATAAACAAAGCAGCAGCTCTGTAAGCTCTTACCTTTCTTACTCTCATCTCTAGCCCTTCTTCTCTCTCTCTCTCTCTCTCTCTCTCTCTCTCTCTCTCTCTCTCTCTCTCTCTCTTCTCCCCTTTCTCCATGTGGCCATGGTCTGCCTCTTTTTCTATCTTCTCTCTTTCTTTCTGCCTTTCTACAATAAAGCTCTAAAACCATAAAAAAAGAAGAAGAAATGATTTGTTCTTTCACTGGTTTTGGTTTTATTTTATTTTCTCTGGTAATAACTACAATCTCTTTGGGGAGAATTTAAGATATAAATCTTAAGAGCAAGAATACACTGGTACTATCTAATGTGTAAATGTATAATGCATAAAGTACTCAATGCCATTGCAGCTAAAATACATGAAATAGCCAATGACTTCCAGGAAAAGTCATTGCAAAATTTGGGATTTTAATGTCTTAAAACATACTAAGTTTTTATTCTATGATTGTACCACACAGTGAAAGAAAATCTTCAAATCATTGAATTAACAAAAAAGCATCTTTCTTTCTAGTCTCCAATGGTTGTGTCCTCAAATCTTAACCAAAACAAAATCCCTATCTTTGGCCACTGTTACCTTCTGGCCTTGCTAAAGTACTACTAGTGACAATGCTAATGCTGTGCCTACTTCCAGACTTTAGTTCCCTCTTAACTATTATCTATTCTTTAATAGAATTCTTATCTATTCTTTTAAAAACAACAGTTGGGTTTCCAGGAGTTTCCTGAATCCCCCATCAATTGTACTCTTCTGGGTACTGCCTATGACTTTCTGAATGGCTTCAGACACAGGGCATAAAAAGCAAAATCTAAAATCTCTGGTAATCCCTCAGTATTATTGGGTGGGTAAAATAAATTGTACCCAAAAGTTCCTCCCTCCTTCTCAAAACTTCATACCAATAGAATGCTTGTCAGAGATTGTGACCAAGACTCCATATTTCTTTAACTCTTTCTCATATGTAATTGTCTTCATACTTCCCAGGGCTAGTCTGCTGTTCCTTACAGAACTTGGTAGTTTGTTTGTAGTCTTTCATGCTCACCTTAGGACTAGCATAAAATCACTATTCACTTACTGTTATAAGTTTGACAGATCCTGACCATTGTGCTAGGTGATTGTTAGCTGAATTGATAATATTATCTCTTCAGGTATGTTAGTGATAACTACATATTGTTTTCTACATAGTGTGTTTGTTTGAATAGGAATGACCCTGATAGACTCATGTGTTTGAATTCCTGGCCATAGAGAGTGGCACTATTAGGAGGAGTGGACTGGTTGGAGGAAGTGTGTCACTCTGGGTGTGGGCTTTAAGGTCTCCTATGCTCAGGCAATGCCCAATGTGACACATAGTCACTTTTTACTGCTTTTGGATCAACATGTAGAACTCTCAGCTCTTTCTCCAACATGATGTCTGCCTATACTCTTCCATGTTTACTTTCAGGCTGATAATCAACTAAATCTGTAAGCCTGCCCCAATTAAACATTTTTCATAAGAATTGTCATGGTCCTGGGTTCTTTTCAGAGCCGTAGAACATAAATGAAGAAGCATAGAACATGTAATGTGTTTTATAAGTTTAAATATCACAGATAGATATTGTGATCTCTCTCATAGATGGGACATAAGAAATTTAATCTCAAAAAGTAGAGATAATAGAACTTATCAGAAAATCAGAAGAATAAGGGCAGGAGAAACAGAAGTTGGTTTATGGGTTTAATGCTATTGATAGAGAAGAGGGATAAATTCTCTTGTTCCATTCCATAGTGTATGATTATAGTTAATGATACCTCATTGTACTTTTAAGAATAGCTATAAGAAAAGATAAATATTGAAGGTGATGAATATATTAATGTACAAGTTGTTATTTTCTTTTTTCTGCTACCATGATAAAATATCAAAGCCACTTGTAGCTTTTGGAAAAAAAGATTGTATTTGATTTAGGTTTCCAGATGGGGAGAGTTAATACTGATTTGGGAAGCATAGCAGCAGAAAGCTAAAATGGAAGCCTGAGAGATCACATCTTTAAGCATCATATATAAAGAAAAAAATGGAAATAATGTGAGGCTCTGAGAACTGAAAAGTCACCCCCAGTGACATACTTCCTAGTCTATTCCTACCACTAGAAATAGCTATAAACTATTTCCTTTTAAAAATTCTGTAATGTTCACAAACACCATCAGTAAGTGAGGGCCACCTGTTCAAATACATGAGCCTATGAAGGGCATCTCTCATTGAACCCACTACATTAATTATCTTGATTTGACCATTATATAATGAACACATGCATGTCTAAAACAGCCACATCATGTCTGATAATGTTCTTTGTTTAAATGAAAAATAAGTTTAACAAAATAAAAGCAGATAAACCAAAAATGTATTGAAGGAAATAATGTAAAAGTTTGATATTTGAACTTATCTAAAGCATATATATATATATATATATATATATATATATATATATATATATATATATGACAACCACAGTAACTATGTAATATTGTCATACAAAAGAAAAAATTAAAAGTCACTTAAAATAATTTAAATATAATATTTTAAAGTATTTAATAGATAGTTTTTCCTTAGGAAATCATAACATGATTTTTCACTTAAATTGTTCAAATTGTCTTCCTTGCAAAGAGGTGAGTACAGAAAAAGTGAAAAGAAAAACTTCATTATGACACACAAACTAGATTTCTAATTTAAGTCAGGGAATGTGGAGTCCACAGTAGTGATCAATATCAATGATTACGGAATCATTTAAGTAATAAGGTAAAGTTCTAACTTACATTTGTGGTCTTCCTCATAGGTGCACATGAACAGAATCTAACCATCAGAAAATATCACAAAAGTGTTAAGGAATATCCTAAGTAATTCTTGAGTATCTTCAGTATTATTAAAATGAGCCTATGATACTTTTACAATCTAAAGGCACCTAAGAAGACAACATGCAAATCTTACTCTAATAAGAAGAAAGGGCTCGATGAAAGTGTAAAAAACATCTGAAAAGAGAATGTCTAACAACGTATGGATTATTCTTAGTAAAAAGGTACTGCATTTCTCTAGGAAGTTAAAATACGGAAAACAATGTAAGTTGTACAGGGGTTACCTTTTACTATCTTTGGATATTTTAAATGTATTTCTAAAACTAAAAGAGTGCATTTAAGGAATCCAGGTTTAACAGAGTTACGTAGTTCTTTATTAATCCTTCAATACCATAAGAATCAACATTGTTTCCAGGTTCAGCCACATAGTTTAAAGTTGTCATTAGAATTACATTACGAGTAGAAATCAATGACCCAGACAGATTGTGTGGAATCATGTAAGTGAAACTTAATATATACTATTAATTCAGAAATAAGGCAAATTAATGGGAAGAAGAAGAGGGAGAAGAAGCTTGAGTGTTGGAGAAAGGGAAGGAAAAAGGGAAGGAGGTGGGGAAGAAATCTGAAATGGAGGAAGGAAGAAGAGACAGATGGAAGAAAGGAAGAAGGGAACAAACCAATAAGGGAAAGCATTATAATAATTTTTCAAACTATTTGATTAAAATTGTTTCTGAAAATGAAGCACTGTATACCCATCTCTCAAGAAAATGATTGTGAAATTTATATTTGAAAGTGATACACTGAGAAGATGGTCCAAAGAACAGCTAAGCAACCAAATGATCAAAGTTCTGTAAAAAAAGAAAAAAAAAAGACAAAAAACAACAAAACAAAACAAACAAACAAACAAACAAAAAAGCACCAGAATACTTTTACTAGATTTTAACAGTTTCTGTAATGGAATTCAATGTATGTATTTATTGACCTTACATTTATTAGAGTATTATGACACATGTTCTAAAGTCAATCCATACAAATATTACAAATATTCTAGGTAAGAAACAGGTCAAAATTAAATCTACAATATACTGACATTCAAATTGTATTCAAATATTTTGCAATTTTATTATTAAGAGAGTATACTTAAATATTTTTAAATTTAGATTCATAAAAATATGGTGAATTTGATAATATATTTGATGTTATATTTGTCATGTAATGAAAGAGCATTATATTACCAACAGTATATTCCTAAAGTGTTATTTTGATAAAGAACTTTGAAACTGTGGCGGTTTGAATAAGAACAGCCTCCACAGGTTCATAGGTTTAAACATCTCATCCCACTTGTTGGAAGTGTTTGCTAGTTGAGGCTTGCCAAAGGAAGGGTTTTCCTGCTGTGGACTTTGACATTTCAAAAATACATACCTTTCTCAGTTACTTCTCCCTTTCTCTCTCTGCTTTGTTGCTGTTACCACGTGAGCTCTCTGCTATTGTTCCAGCACCATACCTGCTCGCTTTGTACCATGCTCTCTGCTATAAATATCACGGACCCTCTGGATCTCTGAGCTCCAAATTAAATGCCTTGTTTAATAGGTGTCCATGTTGTCTCTGTAAACCAATAGAATACTAACTAAGACAGCCACTACTTATCATACTTCTCAAAAAACAACTTCAAAACTCCTCTGGAAATTGTCTTCAGAATTTCTTTTGAACTGAATTAAGTATTTTTTGATTTAGAAAAATTTACCTTGAGAGGTGAGACTCAATATATGAAATTGTTACAATAGCTTGTCATAAAGTATATGATTCTTGAAATTTTATATAAATAGCTTACATGAGAATTAAAAAGACCAAAGTGTTTGTGGTTTTTTTTCTTTCTTTTATTAAATTTAGACTTTAAAAAAGATATGAAACCTTTATAATAAAATAATGAATGGCGAAATGGAGTTATTTACAAAAGCTTTGTTAGGATATTCATTCTAACAATATCAATGTCCTATTTAAATTATCATTGACTTCCTTTTTGTTCTGAAGAGTTGCTACATCCACTCCAGTAGTGACTTGCTTGGCAGGCTTGAAAACCTGGAAGCAGTCCTGAGGCAAATAGTTTCAAAGGAAACCCATCCTCCTGGAACCTTGGCATTCCCATTGCTAGAAAGCCCCAGATTTGTCCCTGCAATATCGTGGAGCGTCTTACATGCTTTCTTACAGTATTTTACTACATAAGAGTTAGAAATCCCAGGTCAACCTTAACAAAGTATATACTTAGAATCTTCTACAGCCAGTTATAGCAGGCTACATTGCAGATTAGAAGCAAGTTGGTGAAATCTTCTGAAAAATGGAGATTCCCCGCAGACTCTTAGAAGCACAGGCAAGTTACCTTCATATGCAAGTATTTACCTAGGCCTAGGAAATAGGGAGGCTATTAATATTAACATTATTCAAGAGAAGATCTGCTAGAGCAGAATCTCCTGGTGGTGGGCTTAAGAATAGACTAGTTAACACCTGGCTTAGTGGCAGCAGACTGCTCCCTGACACCTCTTGATGTATACATTCCTTTTGTATTCTGTAACTGTAACTCCTGGTTTCTTGATACTCTTCTGTATAAAAAGTTTGATGCTCTACCTGAAAAAAACACACTCATATCCACACTCCCTTGTGTCATGTCTGTTTGTCACTGGCCGAATTCCTTCTCCCACCTGCTCCAGAGAACCCTTTCCACGCAGACAGGGGATCTAAAGGGTTTGCGGCAAAGAGTTATGCTCCAATTATATATGTTATACCACCAAGTAAAATATCCCATGCCAGGAATGTGTCACATCATGTTGAGTTGCTGACTAAAGGGATCTCATTGACCTCCGGTCAAAACTCAGGCAGCTATGAGGAGGTGCAGGCAGAAAGATTCTAAGACTCAGAGTTTACAGATGTTTCCAAGCAAACAGTATCATCCAAACTTAACAAGGTTGATATGCATATCACTGAGACCGTGACAGCACAAGTTGAAATTAAATACAATTCGATCATGGAGAAGGGAAACTGAGCCTAAAATTTCACCCCTGAGCAAGAAGCTATTTGTAATTGATATGTAGTGATAGAGGGAAAGTCGGGTTTCTCCAATAAAAAGTTATTAGATATATAAATCACACTCCAGGGCAGATCTTATGCCTTCGAGTAGTTGGTCAACAACAACAACAACAACAACAACAACAACAACAACAACAACAACAAAAATGGACTTTAGAAACTGAAGCCATGACCATCCTGCCCAACCTGAGGATCCATCCCATAAACAACCACCAAACCCAGACAGTATTGCAGATGCCAACAAGAGCTTGCTGACAGGAGACTGATACAGCTGTCTTCTGAGAGGCTCTGCTAGTGTCTAATATAGAAGTGGATGATCACAGTCATCCATTAGACAGAGCACAGGATCCCCAATAAAGGAGCTAGAGAAATTACCCAAGGAGTTGAAGGGGTTTGCAGCCCCATAGGAGGAACAACAATAAGAACTAACCAGTAAACCTAGTGCTCCCTGGGATTAAACCACCAATCAAAGAAAACTCACAGAGAGACTCATGGCTCTAACAGCATGTAGAGTAGCTGAGGATGGCCTAGTCAGTCATCAATGGGAGGAGAGGCCCTTGGTCCTGCAAAGGTCCTGCCCCAGTATAGGGGAATGCCTGGGCCAGGAAGCAGGAGTGGGTAGGTTGGGGAGCAGGAGTGGGTAGAGGATAGTGGATTTTCTGAGGGGAAACTGGAAAAGGGGATAGCATTTGAAATGTAAATAAAGAAAATACTAATTAAAAAATTTATATTACAACCTAGTTACACCATTTCCCCTTTGATGTTTAATTGCTCCCATCTGCTTTTCCATGTTCTCTTTTTTCATTCATTGTGGTTAAATGTATGTATATATGTATGTATGTATGTGCATGTGTGTGTATGTTGTATGTTTGGTATTTGTGTATACTTACTGTTTATAATAGTCCTTGTATGTTTGTTTTCAGGTAAAATGATGACCATTTTTTGTGTGTTAATTAATTGGGGTCCAGGTTAATTGGGACAGTTAACCATGTTTTTGTTTTTTATTGAGTATATTTTGTCTTACTGATTTATTTATTCATGTGTTTGGTTGTTTCACCTCTCTCTCTCTCTCTCTCTCTCTCTCT
>CACVCL010022269.1:0-44514 GCA_902729485.2 Mus minutoides | reverse complement strand
TATATATTAGACTGACCCTGACGTCTTTAAACCAAGAAGATGAAACTTTAAAAAAAACTTCAGTCAATATGTATATTTGTCTTATTATATTCCTTTCTAAAATAACCTTTGTGTGTAGTTTCTAGAGTAAAATAGAAAATAAATATCCTTAAACCAAATCACAGAGGCAAATTTACAAGTGAATGACTTTTTTTTTTTTGCAATCAATAAAGAAGATATTTAAGAAGTTTGTTTACAGAAAAGTGTACCCGTGGCTTTTAGAAGTGAATTTAATGTTCCTGAAGACAGGGCCTGCGGATGGTAAAGTGTGCGGGCATGGGGCGGTTGCAGCAGCATGCTCAGTTGACACTATTTCTTTCTTTCTTTTTTTTTTTTTTTTTTTTTTAAGGGGAGAGCGTGAATGCAGTCCCCCACTACCACAAATCATGCAGTCTTATGTACTGGGCATGGCTTCTCTTTGCCTTCTTGCTCAAAGCCACCCACCCAACATCCCCAGAGAGACCTTCCTGCAGGTAGGATAGAATGAAAAACTTAGCAACCAAAAAAACAAAAGTCCCACTCTGAAATGCTGTGTATTTCCCAGCCTTGAAAGGATCAGCAAGGGACTTGAGAGCAAAGACAATTAGCAATCGACCCTCTCAAAACTCTTATTCAGTTTGTTGTCATGAACTTTGTTGTGTCTAGGAAGACAATCACAGTCTTAATTGTTACTACAGATTTCTAGGAGCAGGTCACCATGAACTTCTGAGGTAAAATCAATGATCAAAGCAAAAATCTCTCATAATATATATATATAATGCAGTGTCGATAGTATGTTATCCTTGGAGAGCTGAAACTTGTTTGCTACCACACTGCATCTCTCTCTTCTGCTTTGTACCTGGGTAACAGGACCGGACTTCTACCTCCAGGCAGATACAATGACTTCCTGCTGCCTGCTGCAAGTTTTTTCCTGCTGTTTGAAATGGACTGTCCTATGGCTTATTGAAATGCTTGTTCTTTGGTGGCCTTGTCAAACAAGAGAAAGAGCTTTCTTCTCATAGTTACGCCTACAGTCATAACATGAACCTTTTCACTTGGGAAGGAAGCGAAAGGAGAGATCGTGTTGCCCTGTAAATCAGACCCATGATCACTGGGAATAAATCATCAGAAAGGTAAAATGTTTTTGCCTGAATATAAGAGCTTAGATGAATGGTTTCTAAAGTTCCGATTTTTCTAACAATGAAATTATATAATCAGCAACTAGATGATGTCTCCTTGGGGTCACTATAGACTAAGGGCATGTTGATTAGCAAAACTCTGAGGCCACACTGCCATTCTAAGCAATGATTGCAGTCTCTCACCCCTACCACCTCTTCAGCTTTTCACGGTGTAATTGGTAATCTTCATTTTCAACCTACATAGATTTATAATCAGCATGAAAACTCACCTTGGGTATGCCTAATAGGGAGTTTCCACATGGTAGGAGTAAAGGATTAGATAAAAAGGAGAGACATGTGCAGTGCCAGCATTTATTGCTCTCTGCTTCTCTACCCCAGTGTGACCAGTTCCTTCTGTTCCTACTGCATGCCTATCCTCAGTTGTACATGCTTCCTCATGCTATCCACATTGTGATGAATGATTCCTTTCAAACTGGAGGCCAAATACCTAACCTGTGAAGTAGCTTGTCACAACTAGATAAGTCACCAATACAGATAGCTATTTATATTTAGGCAACTTAATCAAGCCCGAGTCATAGTAGATGTCAACTGTATTGTAGATCCCTCCATAATGATGTTAAACCTAAAAATATCTACTGTGGGGAGTGGGCACGGCCACATGAGCCAAAGATGGCACCCTGGCTCTATGCCAAGCCCCATGACCTCGCTTGTTTATCCCAGTCTTAGTCATGAGCAGTAAAAGCAGCACATGTAACTAGTTGCGATACCATTCTATCAGCCAATCCTGCATGCTGCCTTGGACGTGTGCGTCTATGATTGGGTGGTGTGAGGTGACATGAGTGTATGGAAAAGGAAAAACTGGAGGCAGTCCGAGAATAAAGTGGAAGCTGTGGAAAGTTGCGTGAGACCTGCTTTGGAGTCCGTGTAGTTTATTCCTACTCTCTGCTGGTCAGAGACGTGGGCCTGCGACAATCTACAGGCTCGGCTCATATTATAAAACAGCATTGGGTATCTTACATGAGTAATAGTAATAATAAAAAGCAATATGAACATTTAATAGAAACTCTATCCAGGAGGGGAGGGAAGTAGTTCTTAATGACAAATAATAGGACTTAAAATTCCCCTGTGTGAATGACAATGTTCATTTATGTCGTTTCATGATAAAATGCCAACATAGGATTGAGCTCTTTAAACTAGGTATAGAGAACCAATAAACCCCCAAAGCAAATGGTACACCTATTGATTTGAATTAGGGCTGGCAGGCTTAACTCAGAAAAGACAAATTAATGAAGTTGAAATGGAAACAAACAGGACAAAGAAGAAAGAAGCTCAATTGCACTTGTCCCCCCCACCCCCAGAAGTGGAGTTTTATTTTTTTCTATCTAAATTTTTATTAGATATTCTCTTCATTTACATTTCAAATGCTATCCTCTTTCCCAGTTTCTTCTCCAAAAGTCCCCTATATCCTCTGCCTGCCCTGCTCCCCAGCCTACCCACTCCTGCTTCCTGGCCCTGGCATTCCTCTGTACTGGGGCATACAAGCTTCGCAAGACCAAAGGCCTCTCCTCCCATTGATGGCTGACTAGGCCATCCTCTGATACATATGCAGCTAGAGACACAGCTCTGGAGATACTGGTTAGTTCATATCATTATTCCTCCTATAGAGTTGCAGAACCCTCCAGCTCCTTGGGTACTTTCTCTAGCTCCTTCATTAGAGGCCCTGTGTTCCATCCAATAGATGACTGTGAGCATCCACTTCTGTATTTGCCAGGCACTGGCATCGCCTCACAATTGCACTTGTTGTGTACACAGATGAGCTAAATTCCAGGGAATCCTGAGA
Organism: Mus minutoides; assembly: GCA_902729485.2. NCBI lineage: Eukaryota > Metazoa > Chordata > Mammalia > Rodentia > Muridae > Mus > Mus minutoides. The sequence continues at coordinate 41,517 of CACVCL010022269.1, read as the reverse complement.
ATGGTTCCGAATATCAAAACAAACTACAGCGCCAGCATCAAATGTGTTTCCACATAAGAAGAGGAAGTGAAAATGGAATACAGACAAAGGGAGCACACACTCAGAAACAAGAGGGAGCACACACTTAGAGCATACACTTCTACTTGACTCTGTGGATGACCCAGACTGGGTATTGAGTAAATTTCACACTCACAGAGACTCATGGTTTACCCGTGAACTGAGGTTTGAGCTTATCTATCTATCTATCTATCTATCTATCTATCTATCTATCTATCTATCTATCTATCTATCTAATTATTTTTCCTTCTTTTTTAGTATTTAAAACATACTAATGCTACAAATTCATCACTAAAAATGAGACACAATGAAGGATTCTGTGACAACCTCTTCCCCCTCGCCCATCAAAAGAGAAACAATCCCGAGAGGAAGCTATAGAAGAGAGTGCTTAAAATTTATAATAAAGATGATGAAGTATAGTTCCTCACAGTTGATGGCTTCTGACAGGGGATGGGGAAGATTTCAGTTTTCTTTAAGGAGTTGGAAGCTGGGACTTTGATGATGCTCCAGTGAGTATATGGGCAACAAATTTGATTTGGTCTATTTTTCCTTTTGGTGGTGGTGGTGGGTGGAGTAAGGATGGGATGGTGAACCTGGGAGGAATAAGTTAATGTGATCAGTGTGTGTTGTATGAAATTCCCAAATAATTAATAAAAAATATTATGTTGAAGAAATAAAAATAAAACCTACTAATAAATTCTAGGAGACCCCCAAAAGGATTGTTGCTCTCTAATTAAAGTAAGGGTTTATGAGAGGTGATTAATAGAGCTTTGTCTTTTAAGTAATCTAAGATAAGATATGAAATTGCTACTGAGTATTGAGGGTAATGTCTTTAGGACTTAAATTTAGATTACATAGAAATATGATATTATAATGCCATGAGAAAAAATGTTTCAAGATTATTCTCTAGTTAAATTCTCATATCATTCACTTATTGAATAAATACAGATCAAGGAGTATTCATGTTCCTGGCAAGATTCTAGATACCAGATGACCAAGATCATTTTAAACTATAACATAGTACTTGAGAGTTACTATACCCTTAGGTAAATCTGTAAACATATATACTGCTGGTCTCATGGTATACTAATGGTTCCTATAGATGGATACAGAGAAAAAAAGGCATTTGATAGCTGAATAGCAAATGCATATTGTGTACCAGGAGATGCCTTAATCCAGTCAAATAACTACACCATATTTTGTACAGTAGCTGGGACTGAAGCTACTACTTGATTGAGTTTGGGTTAGTCAAATGTCACTCTCTGTGATCCATCTAGTGTCTTTAAAGACAGATAGGGAAATTAAAGGGGAATATAACAGGTACCATCAGCCTTGTATCATTCAAGTCCTTGATGGTGGCACTAATTTCTACAATTCTTTCAGGGGTGTAATATTGGTTTTGATTCACTATGTTTTCTTCTAAGAGTCAACTCCAATGACTTTTATTTGTCTTTTCCAATTATAATAGCCCTCACTCCAGGTCAGGGAACCAATATGAAGGTTTTTTATATGATATACCAGTATACACATATATGTACATATATATGCACATATATATGCATATATACATATATGTATATAAATATATGTATATATGTATGTATGTATGTATGTATGTATGTATGTATGTATGTATGTATATGTATGTATATCCAAGTTACACACTCTGGAAATAGTAGTAGCGACGGAATGAAATTGGGAACCCACTGGAGTCATCTTGAATTAGGTTTTAGACAAAACTCCATTAATTACCTGACTCCCATAAGCCTCTAATTTAATCAGAGGACAACAGCGCTTTTAGGGATCACCTAGAACTAACTTATTAGGGGGCTTTATATCCTAAAAGAAAGGTAAAGATAATTACCAATATAAACAAATGAAGTAGTGTATTGTATTATGGAAGTAAGAAAACCAGATAGGCACATTTGTTCTCTACCCCTTATCATCTTACTGCCTTCTTTTCTGCAACATTCCCTGAACATTATTATAAGGAATGTATTGTAGATTCATCAGGTGGGGTTGGGTACCCCACATCACTTATTTGCTGCAATGTGACTACTTACGAATTTCTGTAATAATTTCCATCTTCTGAAAATGAAGCTTCGTTGATGAGGGATAAGAGTTACACCCACCTATAGGTTTATGGAGAACTATAAAGAATGCAGTTTTACATCACATTAGTTTAGGGACATGGCAATAATAGGTTCTCCTCTATGGTTTATGACTTCTATTGTCATGGGTAGTTGTCTAGGTTTGCAGTAGTAGGTATGAATTTTCCCCCTGATGAGCAGGTCTTAGATCTAATTAGACAGCTGTTGGTTATCCCTGAGATAAAAGTGCCAGGATTTTACAATTGGAAATTTCTTGCCAGGCTGGTCTTTGTTGTGGTTCATAAGTTTCACAGCTGGGTAGGACTATCAATTGCTTTTCTCCCTTGATAGCTGGCATAGCACCTTCTAATACTATGATAGTTCTCAATGGGGGAAATCAAACAGGTCAGTCAAAGCTCAAATTCTTCAATTTCTATGCCTGAAGTGTGGTGTCTTCAAGAATAGTCTTATCTTCCAGTTTTGAAAGACAATCAAGGCAATAATAGTAGCCTCTATTGCTTTGGGAGTCTCTTGTACCTTCCTATCCGTTGATGAAACAACTTGAACAGAAGTTACCCATGCTTGTAACAGACATAGGACAATCCAGTACTACGAGTCCCCCTCCCCTTTCTCTTTCTCTCTCTCTCTGCATGTATTTTATGTGAGTATACATTTTATATATATATATATATATATATATATATATATATATATATATATATATCCATTCTTAGGTAAGCTTTTAAAATATTATGCTTCCTTATTGCTTTTGACCAACATCCTTAGTATTATTTTCTCTCTAGAGATCCTTCGCTCCCATCCTCCCCTCTATGTCTACTTTTCTGACTTCTGCTGTTATTTTCTAGGCATGACAGGGATGTCACCGAGAGACATGCCAATGTAGATAGTGTAATTTTCATGAGGCCCCCATCTCTAGATGAAGAGCTTCATTTCGTGCCTTTGCATACACATATATTCATACAGCCATGAGAACAAAAGGAGGAGATCACTGAAAATATGTTAAGGGTATCTGTGTGAAGAAAGATAGACCATATGAGATATGCAGGTATATGTCCAGCTCTATGTCTCATGATAAAAATTATTTAAAACAGAATTAAGATGGGATCTTAAGAAAAGTAAAATATTCGTATCATGTCACATTTAAAACTATCTTGTATTGTTCCTCGAACATATGGCTCCTCTAATCAGATTTTCCAAGATAAAAGTTTAAGTTGATCTAATAATTCTCATTTAAACTCCAGGTAAGAATGGCCTGTGGCTTATGGAAACTGATACATATGACCAATCTCTGGAATGAAAGTTCTCATTACATTATCAAGAGTCACTTCCATTGGGGAATAAGCACACTTTGCAGAGAATCCATTAATATTCTCGTCTGTGATGTTTCAAGAGAGACTAACTCAGTAGTGACAGCTAACGAAAGTGACTGAGGAATGTGAAGATTAAAAGATCAGTATGAATCAGGAATCAATCTGTGAAATCCATGAGTCACAAATGTGCCTGCTGTTTCCCTCAGGCCTCTCCAGGCTGTGGGTACAAATGGTACCGTCTTCGGTGCTGGCATCCTGTCCTGACAATGTTTGCTCCCCATCTGCATGTACACGATGCGAGCCACTTTGTTCATAAGTTCTTACACATTCACAGGAACCAGGTTCCTTGGCTATAGCCACTGTCTTTCCACTTGTTCTGGGAATTTCAGAAGCATGTATATGTCTGTGTGTCCACATTCTTGTCAGGTATGGCCAGTCTTTGTGCTTCTCCTTTGTGTGGTACATTCCTTGATACCTATGTGATACCACTTTTACTTTTGTCAGACTCCAATTGGCAGAGTATGTAGGGGTTCTACCCATCAGCTGTGTGACTCACTCATCTATACATGCTATACGTATTATGTACTTTTTGGAGATTTCTAAAGCACCATACCCTATTTCTTATTGCACTTGAAAGGGTGGCATTGAAGTTTGCATTTAAAGGTACCATTCCTTATGAAACTTTCAGTTGAACACTTCTGTAATTGAGATTCCCCCAAGATAAGTTTTTCTATCTGACTTTTCCTTTTTCTTTCTTGAGCTATCTCCTCAAATTCGAATTGAAGTTGACTCTTATCAGCCTTGCTTCACCAGCTAAAGATATATACTCCTAAAAGGGCTCATGGATTACATTAACTAAAGCTTATAAAAAGTATTTTTGAAACTTCAGCAAGTCAAACATTATAGCTCAACACTTACTTGAATTATTTTTATATTCCTACTTTCCCCTGAAATATGCTTTACATCGTTATTGTTGTTGTTGCTGCTGTTGTCTGACATTTTGGTTTTGAGCCACCACTAAGTCTAGAAGGGGAATCTTCTGAGGTTCCTTACTGGTCCTTTGTGCTCTTTTTATAAGCCTCAGCTCAACCCCACTGCCTGAAGGGAGAGTCCTACAACACTAAGGGCTAGTAGAAGGCAGAGAAAATCACCTTTCAGTAGTTTCCTTTGAGGATAGACAAAATGGCAATCCTATAGAACTATTCCAATCATTGAGATATATCTATCTTTTTTAAAAGTTAAAGGAAAGTTGTGTTTATTATCACAATTAGAATATTTTGGAACATTAATGATGCTTCATCTTGAGTGTTTTACCACTATCACAAGTGAATATTTGGAACATGGCATATGCCTTATCAACTCTTGTTTTACAAACAGTTATTAAAAGGTAGAAGTTACTTTCTTTTCAAATGTCCTACTTATTTTCTATATTAAAAAGTTACTTTTCAGTCTTAGATTTCTTTACCATTTTATCTGAGTAGGGACTTTGGACTGTGATATTTAATCAAAAGGTTCTTTTTCCTTTTACTATGAAAAAAATAGTGGTGGTACAGGTATCTACTGCCTATAGTTCTATAATTTCTTGCAATCTGTATAGTGGAAGAATCAAAGAATAAGACTAAAAAATGAGCTTGTAGATTCGTTTGCAGAGCTGGGGGGGATGAGGGTGGTGAGTGTAGTTTATTTCAGGACACTCTACTCAGTGATTACTTAGTAGATTAAACTATTAGAATAGTAGGAACCAAGGAAAAATACAAGAAATAAATGGACCTTTAGCTAATTGGAGATAATTTCATTCATATTAAAAAGAATTGGAGATACTATCCATATTAAAAGGAGTCTTGCTTAAAAATAGGAAAAGTGTCTGCGTGGGTTGGCACACACCTTAATCCTAGCTTTCTGGAGGCAGGAAGATCTCTGTGTGTTTGAAGTCCACCTGGTTTACATAGCAATTTCCAGGACAGCCAAGCCTATATAGAGAGACACTGTCTCAAAAACTATAACAACAAATAGGAAAATATATGTAATCTCTTTCTGAAGTAGTTATTAATGAAAATCTAAAGTAGTATAATCAAATGTATTTCCTTAATACTTGGAATAAGAAAAAAAATGCTTCTTTCCAATGGAAGCCAAATGTATCTTTTTATTCACTTTTGAGGCTTGTTTGTTGGTTTATGTGTACGTGTATATGTACAACCTGCATACATATGGTTATAGAGGCCACAATATATAGGATTTCCTGGAACTAGAGTTACAGGTTGTTGTGAGCTGTGTGATATAGGTGCTGGCTACCAACCCAGGATCTGTGCAGGAGCAGCAAGTGCTTTTAACCAATGAGCCCATTCTCCAGCCCACAAACTTGTCCTTTAAGTAAAATATTTCCTTGAATTTTTTGTATGAGAACTATCATTTAAACACAAAAGGAGTTCCTGTAAAAACAAACTTTAAGAAGCTGTGAGAATAGTATAATGACCTCAGCTACCGTATATAATAATGTCACAGATAACTCTATAAACTACTGTATACAATAGGACCTTGAATTCATAACTCCAGCCCTTATTTATTTATTTATTTATTTATCAATTGCTTATTAAGTCTTCCCCAAAAGTACCAGGCCACTCAGAATTGGTAGTGTGAATCACATAAATTAATGTGTAGTTACTATGAAAAAATTGTACTAAAAGGGGAAGTTCATGATGTTATAGGAAGTCCTGACCTAATCTGTGATCAGAGGAAATACTTGCAAGGAAAATTATTTGAGCAGAGATAAGTAAGATGAATGTGATTTAATCAGAAAAAAATAGAAGAGATGTGACGCTCAGACAGAGTAATCCAAAGTCTCCAAAGTGGAAGGAAGGCAGCTTAAGGTACTCAAAAGATGTGACACAGAGGACAGGAAGTAATATGAGGACCTTTGGTAAGGTGTGTGTGTGTGTGTGTGTGTGTGTGTGTGTGTGTGTTTATGTGTGTGTGTTTCAGTGCTTGTCAGGGCCAGTGGGTAGCAATGGAAGAACCTGGAACATTTATGAGATTTCAGTCTTTGTCCTAAACAGGTTTCTGGGAAATGTTTTCATTATGTGAGAGAGTCGGGTCTTTTGGAGTTGGATGGAAGAGGGCAGTTAAGAATCTTCAGAACTGAGAGGCTCCACCCAGCAGCTGACTCAGACAGATGCAGACACCCACAGACAAACAGTGGATGGAGCTTGGGGGTCTTTTATGACAGAATAGGGAGAAAGATTGTGGCCCTGAAGCGGATAGGAACTCCACAGGAAGACCAACATAGTCAACAAACCTGGACCCTTGGGGTTCTCAGAGACTGAACTACCAACCAAAGAGTATACAAGGCTTGACCTTGGCCTCTCTGTTCATATGCAGCAGATGTGCAGCTTGGTCTTCAAGTGGGTCCTGCATGAGGGTTATAACAAAAGCTGCTGCCTGTATGTGGGATAAGTTCTAGCTGGCCTCAGTGGGAGAGGATGTGCTTAGCCCTGCAGAGACTTGAAGTGTCAGAGAGGGGTGAGGGTGGGGGGGATATCTAGCTCAGAAGAGAAGGGGAAAGAGGGTAGAGGGAAGGAGTGTGGGAGGGTTTGAGCAGGAGGGAGGACAGTGAGCAGAATGAAAACTAAATGAGTAAAAAGATAATCTTCAGAATAACAAAATTGAGACAGGAAGAAAGCAAGAGCTTAGAATGTCTTTGGGGAAAGCGGGAGGGGACAGGGGGATTTTGGAGCAGAAACCAGGAAAGGGGATAACATTTGAAATGTAAATAAAAAAAAAATCTAATAAAAAAATGGTTAAAAAAAAAAAAAGAACATCTTTGTTTGAGGATTAGACTGACTGGATTTTGGGCCAGAGCACTGTGCATACCAGAATAGTTCTTGCTTTCCAGAACTAGAGACAGCCACTAAAATAAATCAGTGACTCCTGTTATTTTTCTCTATCATGTTTCCTTTCAGAAGCCAGCACAGATCCTAATAATCCACAAGATTTCTAAACTAGGCTAATTTGAAGATTTGTTTTTCATATCCTTTATGTATTTAAATGTATTTATCAACTATGATGTACACTTGTATACTACACTCTCATTTTAAAAAAAATCTATGCTCATAAGTTAAAGCCAATATATTACCTGGATCTTTACAAATAAGAAACAATTAAATAAGATCATAAATCTTTATTAGATAATGAAAACCAATGACCTTGAAAACAATGTCTGGAAGGTTCCTTGATGTTTCACAATTAGTGAGGTGAGACTGCATTTTATTTTATTGATGGCTATAGAAAAGGCCAATATGGGGTGGGTTCCATGTCCTTATTTACTGAAGAGATAATAAAATACTCTGATACACTGCTTCTAATGTGTCAATTAATTGTTAATGTTGGCCAGTTCAATGGACATCTCATTTGACTGATATCCATCCTGTATCCCTACTTTCCCTTTTTGTCACACCATCTGATTCGAGATAAACACAATTTCAAGTCTGAACACATTGGATTTCTAAAAGGAAACATAAAGTGGCTTTGAACAGCATTTTTTTTGAGTAATTTTGTAATATGAAATAGATTTTTGGAATCTAACTCTATTGTAGGAAGGACTAGTTACAATTGATCATATTAGACATTTTCTATTTCATGAAATTAATAGTGTGTCACTCAAACTCTCTTGCTAACAAGATATAAAAGTAAACAACTTACTTTCAATTTCCCACCCCTTGAACAGGTCATGTATGCCATTAATAACTTCCCAATCATAACAGTAATTGTCTCGTATTTGGCTGAAAATGTCTGATAACATTAAGAGTTTCATGATGAGAAGAATGTATTAAAGGAAATACAGCCATAAATGTAATAGAATTGAGATGATGCTGGCCAGAAATCATTTTCTAAGATTATTGAAGCAGTAAGTGTATTACTAACATAAATCCCTTACTTCCAAATAATGTGACAATAACTGGGATATTTTCATATGTTCTTATTTATAGCTGAAAACACTAGAATTGATTTATAGACTTTACTACAAGAGACATTTTTATAATGCTGTATCTTCCATTTAATTGTTATCTTACCATATTTAAATAATATAAAAGTAACCATAGTATAAATACAATTTTCTATCTACCAAACCTAAATCATTATATATCTACTTTATTGAGTTTTTGACTGTACATAATATTTGAACCATCAAATACTTTTTGTTTATTCTTCAGATGTCAAACACAGTTCCTTTTAGAACAATTTTTAAGTCCTCAAAAGTATTTGCAAAGATAGATATGATTTTACATCTCACACACACACACACACACACACACACACACACACACACTACACTGATGTTTATAAAATGGAAGGGGAAATAAATATGTAGATAGCAGGTTTCAAATATGTTTCATCAAAGCTCTATGATGCACATAGATTAGGAATTCCTGCAGTAATATCTAAGAGAGGGAAAGGTGTCAAAATGGCACATAGTCTACATCAAACAGGCACATTGAGGTGAAGACATATCAGACAACAGCATCTTTGGTAAATCACTGAAGAAGAACAATGGAACTCAAAGAGAGAATGACAGAGTCCTTAGTGCCACTGTCACTAGAATATATTAGAATATAGCCCATTGGCTCACCCAACTGCACCTCAGAAGCTCAAATGTGATTTCAATTCAGAGGTCCCCAAATGGGGCAAGCATTTGAATTTATTAAGTCAATTCCTCTAGTGCTTCCTCACCTCCAGTCTTGGTCAAGCATTCATAATAAAGTACACCAAAATTATTTTGTGCTTCAAAGGGGGAAAAGAAGACTGATCAAATCGGATCCTTAATCTAGATATGACACTGAACATTATACATACACATACACAAATGCAAACACACACACAAGCATACACACACACACACACACAAGCATACACACACACACACACACACAGAGAGAGAGAGAGAGAGAGAGAGAGAGAGAGAGAGAGAGAGAGAGAGAGAGAGAGAGAGAGAGAGACTTGTAGTTAGTACAAAGAAGGAAAGGGGTGAAACAGACAGAGTTATTATTGTGCATATAAAGCAAGGAAATCACTTTGGTCCAGATAAAATTCCAGGAGGCCAGAAGTACAGCCTTCTCTTTCTGAAAATATATTTTAATTCTTTTAAGCAAAGATGGGTCCTGTAACTACGAGCTAGGTTTTTGAGAAATCACGATGAGTGTGTGTCCATCTTGGATAGGAATAGTAGTTGATACAGCATAGGTTCTACACCATTGTGAAGTATGGAATGCAAGAAGAAAGTTTGCTAAGTGACACAAATGTAATGGAAGAAAAACATCTTTCTTTACAATGCTAAGCGCAGACCTGTGTTGGTTTCTCTCTTTCACTTTTCCACAGTCATTGTACCACTTTCTTCTCCAGACGTTAGGTTTAGCCACTTCCTCCTGGGCCTTTATGTTGGCTGTGTCCTCTTTACAATGTAGTATCCCTTACTATACTGCAAGCTCATGATTGTGAAGCATGGTCCTCAGTGCCACATTCTCTGGGAGGATTCCTCCATCTCTCCACCGCTGTTCTCTGCTCTCATCCAGACATCCCTGCTCCAGTCCTCTATGTTCAATGCTGCTTTTGCTTATTGTCTGTCTTCCTTCTATGAGCACTGGGCTATTTGTGTCATCTCTTACTGCTGATTCCAGGACCCAGAAATGTGGACCTTCCTAGTGTCCAACAACTGTTGGGTTAATATATTATGCTTTCCTAAAGGCGGCTTTTTTTTTAAACTTTTAAAGCAATTTATAGAAGGGACATTGCCCTAAAAATAACAAATGGAAATTAAGTAATATAACAGGTTTCTCAATTAAAAAACTTGACATGTAAAAATTACCATTTTAATATAGTATGATTGTTGTGAGCACTGTAAACCAGAAAAGGTTTAAGTCTTTCCACAGTGTCAGGGTTTATTTAAAAAAAATGATAAATTAGCATGCTATGTCACTTTCATTGCTTGTAATTTACCAAGTAGTCCCTATTTCCTTTGGTAGCTGGCCAGTGGTATTCACATGTTCTTTTATTATAGCTTAAATTAATATCACCATTCTCAATCACATTTTACACTTCATACACTGATGTGTCATTTGTAGGGTGGCTTTAAAAAACGGGGGGCTAAAGAGGCCATAGAATTCAAATGTCTTAGTAGAGACAGGCAGCATTGTAGAGAGAGTCACTGTAAATGGTTATATATTAAGGAATGTGGTTGGAGAACTGGTGGAGGTACACTGGACTGAGCAAAGAGTTTCAGTCTCAGCCTCTGAGGCAATGGACTGCAGGTGAGGTGCTGAACCCAGCCTAGGTAGGCATTTAGCCAGTCGAACAGACAGAGAAACAGATGGCAATTCGACAAGGTGGTGTGTCAGTCTATGGGGAACTTGCTGAGCTGAAGCCTTGGGGACCATCAGGACTCCTCTAGATAAATGCACACACCGGGTGGTTGGATGGCAGGTGGTAGAGTTGTTCTTACATCATGTTAGATACCCTTTTTTTTTTTTTTTTTGAAATGGAGTCTAGGTAAGGGTACAGCAGTTTTCATTGCTTTGGTATGTGCAGTATGTCATCTGGCCTGCTCTTTTGTTTGATTATGTTCATTTTAATCTGTTTTTCTGATACAGTTTTCCTATACATCTATGTAACCAATCTACATTGCCACAATTTGATAGGTGGCACCATTTTATTTACAATGATGTTGTTAGCCTGTATCTCATCATTGGTGTCATCTACATGCACAAATCAGTTATCAGGACACCTTGTTTCTCTCCTTGCACTCATAGTAGAGTCAAATGCTACTTTGTGAGTACAGTCTCCTAGGGATATTTCATATCCCATGAAATTTAACTCAGTAGAACAGAACAGATCTCCATGATGACCAGCAAGTGAGGGAACTACAGCTCACAAAACCTGTGGAGACTCATGAGCTGCAAAACATAGGCTTCTTTGTATCCTAAGCCCGATAACGTCATAGCAGAAGCATTCAAGTTTCCTTCTACAGATTTCCTTTATTGTTCCTCCTATAACTCTACAGATTGGTTATACTGTCATTTTTCTATTGAAGAAAAAATAAAAGTCATTCAAATTCATGATGCTATTTTATGGCTGAGCTGGGATTTGAACTCATATCTAAGTTCTTTCCACTGAGGTATTCTGTTTCAATTTAAAAAGTTTCATAGGGTTAGGGGATAATGCAAGATTACTATTCACATATTTCAAAGGGAATAATCTAGGGTTTGATGCTAGAATATAAATATTAATATCAACAACTTTATTGAGTCATATGTCTGGCTGAGCCTAATCTCAACTTCAAACACATCTTGGCATGCCCCACAGGCTGGTGTGTCTGCCAGATCCATATATTTCCCCTGTGTTATTTGCTTGTGTATAAGTGCTCTTTTTTATTTCCATAGAGTCAAGGTTCTGGGATGAAAGATGAGAGGGCTTCTCGTGGGCTTATTTGTGTGAAGAGAGGTGAAAGGCAGTAAGAGTTTCATTTGAGTATCTGATGCTATCCTGGAGAATTAAGCATAAACTCTTGGAGAACTAATGAGAGCTGAGTTTGAAATGGCTTTACAAATTTAGGAAGTACTTGATGAGACACAAACACAAGCAAGAGAGCAAAGGGGGGTCTCATAAATTATCTTTGGCAAGCAATAACAAAAAGCAAGCTTTCCCCTCTTCTCTACTTGATAGACCATGGTCTCGCACTTGGAGGCAGTTTGTGTGGGGCACTCACATAAAGTGCCAAGCATGATAGTATTCTGAATACTGGAGGAATAGGAAAGCCAGCATGGTCTATGGATGTCACATTAGTCAACTGACTTACTAATGTGGAAAGTTGAAGCAGCCCCTTTGGAACTGACCAGCAGCCAATAAGATCATTTGGGAAACTAGACAGCCATATTTTAGAAGGCATGTGAGATAGTTTTGTGCATACTGGCCATGTTGAGACGGAAGAAAAGTGCCAAGCTAGTTAAAAAGCTTAGAATCTAACAGAGGAACATGTTTGTGCACACATTGGAGACAACCTTATCAGTTGTTGTTACGGAGGAGTTCAGCTTGGCATAGCATGTCCATTGTAGATAATCCAATGGCTACCCAACTCTTTCTTGGTTACATTCTAAGTGTGAAGAGGTCACAGGGAAGAATGGTCACAGAGACCCATTGTGGATCAATATGTGGTAATACTCTCTCTAGTCTTCTTCATATAAAAGTTACAGTCATGGTACAAAATGAGCTATCGAGAGTTCACCCAGGCTTCTTGGTCCCCAGTCTTCATTGGTAAAATTGAACAGTTGAGATTTTGTTAAAAGAAACAAAACAAAACAAAACAAAACAAAAAACAATAGTTCCATAGCTGCTACAATAAACACCAAACTAGTGACCTTACAAGTCTCCCCTCTGCTCTGAATATGTGGAATTTAGTTATTAAGACCTCTTTCCATTTACATAGTATTTAAACACAGAGATGCTGAGACAATGGGGATAGATGTTTTCTGCAAGTGGTCAATATGCAAAGGCCCCATTGGTATGGCAAATTGCTATAATTGCCCACTTTCCCCAAGGCCCTGCTGCTCTGCAGTGCAGCTCTCTTAAACCCATCACCAACAGGTGGGGTCTCTTCCTGTCATTTCTTACCCCAACAAGAGCTTTCTGACCTGCCTTCAAGCAGACAGATGTAGCTCTGATTAGGTAATCATGACAAAGTGAAGGTTAGCAGCTTCTGTTCTCTTGGGACTTTGCATTACCACACTATGGAAATTAGAGACCACTGGGGTGACAGGAGATGATCCCAGAATTTAAAAATAGTGAATAACTCTGTTCAGAGGAGGTCCACAGGATGGAAGTCATCTGAACAACTCCTGATGATACCAATGAGAGAAATGCTAGATTCTGGACAGAAAATGAGGAGAAATAAATAATTGGTATCTTATTGTCCTATGATCCTAAGTTGTATACTGTTTTGTCATGAAGTAATAATAGCTAAAATAACTAGATATGCTATTTCCTTTGCCTGAAAAGCAGATCTGCTGATAAATGATTTTTTTTCTTTTGCAAAACACCTGGAATTCTAAACTTTGTGTTGTGCTAATTCAATATTTCTTTTCACTGCTTGCATCGAATGCTGATGCAAACAACATTTCTATTGTCATAGGCAACCCGTGAATTGATTTTAAAGATTAAATGCTGTCCAGATACAAAGTGATTTTAGTTGACTTTCAAATCCCATTTTCACTTCTTTTGAAAGCAACAAAAATGTGTAGATTAAAATACAAACAAAAGTCATAGAATCTAAAGGAGATTAACATATGCACTTCGCTTTTGTTTTCATAAAACGTTCAATGTTTCAAATATATATACTGCATTGCCACACTGTCAATTTGGGGCACCTTTGTGTGTGTGTAAAATCAGCAATTACTCAAAATTGTAGAACTAAATGGAACTAAGGAGTTCAAAAAGTACAAGCTGCCTCATCTTGATGAAACTGAATGCAAGCTAATGTCTTAAGCAAAGCTGTGTGATCTATTAGAGAAAGCTTTAGAAAAAAGTCAATGGGAGCTCCTATGCCCTATGGCACCTGCAACCCAATGGCTCTCAAGAAAGATGCTTTTGCTTTTAAAATGCCCTCTTGGGACTTTGCATAACCCTATGGAGATTAGAGACCACTGGGGTGACAGAAGATGGTCCCAGAATTGAAAATGGTGAGTAGAGACCCAGACATAAGTTTTTCTAGCCTAAGTTTCATGTGCACAGGGTAATCCAAAGGTCATTAGCTAAAAGGTCCCTAGATCTTTTTTTAAATTTAAATGATTACATTTCCACTCTGCTAGGGAAGATGATAGGGTCTTCCTGTCTCATTCTAAATAGCTTAGGTCATGGAGCAGAGATGAGCCCAAAGGTAGGAGAAATTCAGAACCAGCTGCACAGTCACAGAAACACAAAGGAAATCTCACCTACCACTCACTGTACGATGTCCATTTTCTCAGCACCCTGTAGATACTGTAGAAACTAATTCTCTAGTTTCTAGAGTTGATTCTTCAGATCTCTCAGATTTCAGAGAAATGGCCACTGCTATTTCATGCAGGAGAGGGAGGTAGACATTGAACACTGACAGTATTTCTGTACCTTTAATCATTTCATTTTCATTAAACACAAATATGTATAAATTTAGTTTGAGGGAACTTATAAGGATGGACAATAATTAGTCTTAACCAATTTATCATGGTAAGTTATAACGATTACCATTCAGTGGTTTAGAAGACAATAAATAACTTTTATGTTTACTTTTCAAAGCCCAGAGCACATATTGGCAGAAGCATTTGCACAGAAGTTTGAAATATAAATGGAGTGACATTTCATCTCAACACATTCTGTTTATTTAAGCTGTTATTGATGTTTGTCCTTGAGATGTTCAATTTAATTTACCCTCCATGAAAGAAACCATAGCTACTCTGCATCCATATTGATGACTTACTCTGAGAATTCTTTTTCATTAAAAAGTGATCAGTTTTAGTGTCAAACAAGCAGGCTGAATTTTTTTTAATTTCTTTTAAAGGTATCTTTATTCCTATAAAATGTATACCCAAGGTCTCTATTTAGGAGAAAAACAAACTGCCTAGGATCATAAAGCTGGTAGCTAGTGATGCAGACATTTTAACATCACAAGATATTTCTGATTTTAAAAATAAGATTTGATGAATTGAAGCCAAGGCAAAGTACAGAACAATTTGAAGTAGAAGTGGTAGGCATACACAGAGGTGATAATTATTAGCACATTCAAGGTTCCCAGAGTAGAAAATATATTTCCCAAAGAGAAGCAAGATCGATTAATAGGCACTAATGTGGACCAAAGAGACAAGGAGTCCTAGGAAAGGGATGGGTAAGAGGCAATGTGATAGTATCGCATTGACAAACAATGGTGCACCTAACCAAAACCCAAGGGTCTTCTCATGTGGGATGATCCCACTTTAATTATGGATTAGTTTTGCTTGATTGATATTCTAATTCAAGGTCTTAAATGTGAACATCTTGATGCATATTCATTGTGCTGTTTTTATAATCAATGAGAATGTTGAATGTGTTATATAATGGTTGACTTTGTGCTCAATCTTATAAAACTGTAAATATAATTTTTGTATTTATATTTCTTTTGTACAATAGACAATAAGTCAGAGTGGCTTAAGAGAAACTCAGGGAATATTTGCCTACCTCATAGTAATGTGTGATATGTGTTACTATACATGTATAATGAAGTCTTCAGAAAGTAGAGGTCTAAAACGTGCAGTTAAAGCATAGGCCAGTATCACCCACTAACTTAAATGGCCTGTTTTACAGAGCAGGGGACATTATCAGGGCCTGAATATCAAGTCTTCAGTAAATCACTGAGAATCCATCAATTACCTAAAGACTAATTACCTCCAAAGTCCATCTAATGCTGTTTTTATTCTGATGTTCTTGCAAAAAGCTTGTTGGAAGTAGGCTAATCTTTCCCCTTCTTTTGTAAAAGCACACTATCAATCAAGATATTTGTGTAGCACTTTACTAGAGGAGGTCAGAGCAGCTGAGTATTAATGAACAACTGATCATTTCCGATGCAGTTACAATCTACCATTAGAGACAGCATTAATGTGAATTTGCTGATTTTCCTATGCACCTGAAAATTTCTTGAATTGGTGATGTCAATGGAAGTTCATGGTGCCCTTATTTAATAAGATAGAACCTTGTGGTTAGCAGGACAGCTCTTCTGTAAATGGGAATGTAGATATACTTTTTTATACTTACTAAATGGGATGGTAACTATTCTGCATACATAGAGGAAAAGAACACAGTATGTCAAGGAACAAAGTCCTCTGGACTTTATCACAATGCTTATAGCTAAAATAAAAACCCTATGGCTCATGAATATTAGCGATCTGCCAAGTTACTAAAATTCCAAGCCCACTATATTTCTACACTGCAGCCAATTTTCTCCAAATGGTATGCATGTCTGACAGATGGCAGGCAAGATAGTTTTAAGTAATTTTTAAAAAAATAGCAAAAAATAAAATGGTAAAAAAGTTATTCTCTTTTAAAATATCATTCAATAGTTCTTATTTATATCTCATAGAGAGCCTTAGTGTGAGGTTTGTGCAATTTCTTAATGCCTTTGTAGCATTGATTCATTTCTAGTTTTCACTTTTAAAAAAAGGAGATCAGATGCATAGCAAACAGATTTAAGCTAGAATCTGAAGATATCTTTACATTGAATTAATGTTTAAAGCCTTCTATTTCTTGAAGAAACATTTATTTTCTCAAATTTTTTCAGCAATATAAGGTCTTTTTAAAAAATAAATTAATATAAGCACTAAGCAAACATTGATAGAAACACCACATGAATGCTAGCCCAGGTAAGCCCTAACTATTACAAACCCATGAATCAGGGGTAGTAGGTGGCTGAAGCTGAGTGAAATGGGAAACAGCTGTATCATCTCTATCAATAATTATAGTGTGTAGAGTCTTGTATTGGCATAATTTCATGTACTATCACATGTTCTTCACAGTTATGTAAAATATGTCAGTCAATAATTACCATCTCTGTCTTTTACAGTGGCAGAAACTACAATTAAAAGAAATGAATTGATGTGTGTGTGTGTGTGTGTGTGTGTGTGTGTGTGTGTGTGTGACAGAGTAATTTATAGAACCCTAATCAAAGTTGGGTTCATTTTCTCCATAATTTATTCTTGTTTTATAGCCGACTACTCTAACCACAAGGTCTCCTCACTCATCAATCAATAAGAATAGAAATCCCGACTTACCAATTAAGACATATATGTTAATTGGATTTTGTTGTTTTTCTGCATCTAAGCCTAGGGAAATGTAGACTTCTTATCTAAAATATCTATTAGACAATAATTGGATAAATTGAAGATCAAAAACCATTTAATATTAGAGCTATGAAGAAAAGATATATTATAAAAGTGTGAGACTACAAACTTTAACACAAAAATCATATATTTTATATTATTTTTTGAGATTGCAGGAAGAAATACATTGCATGACATACAGAGAATTTTGAAAGAAGTATAAAATCAAATATGCATATTGGATATTTTATGCTTTGGCAATTTAGAAAATATGTTGCTACCTGAGTTATGCCAATTTTAATATAAACTTTATCATTCAGCCTTCCAAATGACAAAGTCATTTATGTTATTAATGCAGCAAGTATTAAAAACCAAGGCCCTTGAGTGTGACATCTCAAGAATAATGTGTCCGGACTGCATGGACATACCTCCTTTGCTTGAGCCCTCTAAACGTTTCAAGGATGGGAAAATCTGATCTTGTAGCTGGGCCTGATTCATAACATTATTTAGGTCTTAGTTTGGGGCAGCTTTCCAGAGATATCAAGGCTTTCATTATGTCATCTTAAGCCGGGATTATTTTTCATTCACAGTATTCCTTTGCTTGGGATCACTCTTCATTCAAAGACATAATCTTACAAGATTAGTGTTAAATCCTCTTCTTTTCATTCCAGCTTCTGGATAATGTTCAAACTACAAAGATCTACTCACCTGAGGCTCATGCCTTACATATTGAGTGGTATATATATATATATATATATATATATATATGGTATATCTGAGCAGGTTAGTCTGAAAGGGCACAAAGCTAAACAGATTCCACTTGTCTTTACCCACAAAACCACAAGAGTGCTACAGCTGGTGAGCTGCCAGGGGCAACTGAGACATCTTCCCTTGTTGGCTGGCAAAGCATTCACAAAGTCTGCAAGGTTATCATGTTTGATTAAGGAACTTTTCTCAGAAAGACTTTTTTTTTTTTTTAAGAGCACAAGTTGGCTAGGCTAGATTGCGCAGTGGTACATGCTAATGTGTTAATTTATCACAATATACTGCACATGTACTTAATATCTCACATTCATGTTTTCTTCATCAGAACTCCCACATTTCAAAACTGGTAGAATGGCATTATTGGTTTCCTTTCACACACAACAAGCAGGAAGTGTTCACCATTTGCTGTGTGGGCAGAGTTAATTCATCACATTTGAGACAGGCTTCTCAGTCTTGAGCAGCCAAGATCTCTCTATGATGATATTCATTGCACAGAGGAGGAGCCTGAAAAAACAGGATACTGAATACTTAGGGTGGAAAAAGATGGCTAGGAAGGGAATGAGATTCCAGGAAGTCTATCTTTGAGGATATGTAAGAGGCCACTAGGATCAATGTTCTAAGAAAAGCTGGATATAGATGTCAGAAAAGAGACCCCAGAGTTGAAATTGCATATTACAGTGTGTTAGAGCTGAGAGGTGTCCTCAGACCCATACGTTTCAAATCCTCTATGTGTTCTTGATCAAATAAGGGCTGAGAAGCAGATTAAATAATACATTAAAAGGGAACAATGGGGCTGAGATAAAAATCAGGCTTTCTGATTCCACACCCTGCTTTTCCTTCCACTAACTTAGAACATTGCTTAAAGATGGTATTTCAGGATTTAAATTAAGCTGAAATTATTTCAATACAAATAATGAAGTCATAGTGGCCATTTTGATGGGACAGGTAATAAATCAGGTTAAAAGGAAAAGTACAGAGAGGAAAAACAGTGATCAGTTTTTAGACATCTACTTAGTCATGCATCTTCTCTAGTAACAAGTTATACAGCAATATTTCTAATCATTTATAAAGTATGCACTAATGAGACTTTTTATAAAGGCTATTTTGCATGTCCTTGATAGGTTAATTTTAGAATGAGGAAAAAAATGGAGCAAAGTATCTCATATGTTTTCCTTAAAACTTTATTTAGAAGGGTGTGATATTCTGTAGGCAAACTCTTCCTTGAGTGATTGTGTTTTTCTTAGCATGATTGAGAGAATATGCAGTATTTTTAGGGAGTGTTTTGACAAGATATACTTAGCAATTTGTAAATAATAGAAAACTTGCTGATTGTACATTCTACTCTGGATATATTTGCCTCAAAGGCTTTTTAAAATTAGTTAGTTCTTTGAAAATTTTATAGATGTGTATAACACATTCTGATTTTCTCTCCGTTCATCCTTTCTTAGATTTTCCCTCTGATCCTCTGCCAATACCTAACCCCTTGTCCTTACAGTAACTTTCCCAGAGGATGACATTTGATTTCTCTTTGCTACCCATTTATTTCATTCAGTACCATCTATGTGAACACTGGGTGAGGATTATCCATTGGGGCCTGTTAAGGTCAGTGGTAGATACCTATACCCCAGGATTTATGATCTCCCCCACCATGAGAGATTGAGATGGTTTACTATACCAGGTAAAGAATCACTCCAATGGAGTTAGCCGACTCCACATAATAGATATGCTTTTTTTGTATAGTATCAAAATAAAGGCATTTTTAAAGAACCTAAAATAGATTGTATATGATTAAATAAATAAAACCAGAGGAAGCTATTCTTTGGCTCTTGTGTTCTCAGTAGAGTTCATTATTTTTATCCATGTCAAGTACAAGCCATGAGAGTCATGTTTGCATGGTGAAGGCCAAGTGTATATTCTGCAAGCATCTTAGAAAATTTTGTTATATAAAATCTTCAATGGCTCACCATATTCAAACAGAAATCTAGCTTCCACAGGCTAAGGGGTCAAGAGTGAGAAGCAACCTTTCCCTGGATCCAATTCACTGGACAGAGAGGGTTCTCTGGTTATTAACTCTCCATTTTATATCATAAAATTTTCAATGGCTCACCAGATTCAAAGAGAAATCTAACTTCCACAGGCTAAAGAGTCAAGAGTGATAAGTAAATTTTCCCAGAAACTCAACTTTTCGAGTTGCTATCCAGTGATGCCTATAAACATGTACAACCTTTTAGGATTCAAAGATGAATAAATTTTGGTTACATTTCCACTCTTTTTGGATACATTTCCACTCATTCATGAAATAATTTGTATGAGAAAAGAGTCTATTTTCAATAAAACAAAACAAAACAAAACAGAAAACAACTCAAAACAAGCAAAAGGAAGTGTCTACTGAGGTTAGGGTTGGACATACAGAATAGGTTGTATTGGGTATGAGACTGTGAATATTAGGAGAGAAGAGCAAACAGGAATATTATAAGATTGATTAACATATCAGCTGGTAATGTTATGGAGAGATTTTATTCTCCAATATATGTCAAGAACGGTAGCTAACCTTAGTTTAGTTTCAGGCCTAAAATCCCATTAATGTGCTAATGAGAAAGAAAAGTTGTCCGTAGTATGTTTTTGTTTATTTGTCTTTGCTTTATTTTGTTAACAAATAGACACCAAATGGGAGATGATTGTGAATGTGTACCAACAGAAATTTGTAGCTCATTAAACTCTGGTGCCCAAGAGCACTAGTCTGCCCCACAGAGTGGATATGGAGCAAGAATATCACTACAACTTGAGACAAGGTGGTTTCCCTTTTTGTCACTGGCCTCCAGCAGCTGAACTGGATGTGGGTAACTCGTGAGACAAAACCCTCATGGATCAAAGGTTGTTCTCAGATAAGGGATCAAGGGCAATTGAAAAAAAAAGAGAGAGAGAGAACTGTTTTGGGCAACAGCTCACAGTATAAAGCTTTGAAATGCATTGATGAGTTCTCTGAAGTGAGGCTCTACTGGTCATCAATATCCCAGACTGTGACCAGTACCACCAGAGGGATGACTCAGAAAACGAGGGCCCAAGGCATATATCTAAAAGAACATAGAAAACTTGCAAGGATGGAGCTGGTGCATTTCCAAGAGGAGTCTAACTAAAAAATCCAAAACAAACAAACAAACAAACAAAAATCCAAAACAACAACAACAACAAAAAACTCTTTTCTGGGATGCCTCACTAGCCCAAGAACTTTATGACTGTAGAATTTCTGTAGTAGCCAGAAGAATGAAGATATGGAACAGCTCTGTTAGGGAAAAAGGGATCAACCTATCTCTGGCCAATAAGCAGAACCATTCAGTCCTATCTGGAGAGCAGGAGTATAGAAACTAAAATACAAAAGGAGGAGCTCATCTGACTGTAAAAATAAGAATAAAGGTTTGGAAAAGCTTGTGGTGGTGGTTAATACTCAAGGCAGGTTTACTTTTTGAATATAAGGGATACAGAAATAGTAATACATCCTTAAAAGCTGATGGATTTTCATTTGCAGATACATGTGACACTCATTTCTGCATTGGCATTGGATTGGATAGTCTCCAGTGGGTATGTATTGCCAGGCTCTGTTGACACCTGCATTTTGAAGCAAAGAAGATGTCAGTGCCTTACAAATACAGAGACAGATGCTCACAGCCAACCATTAGATTGTGTGTGAGGTCCCCAATAGAGGAGTTAGAGAAATGACTGAAGGAGTCGAAGGGGTTTGCAACCACACAGGAAAAACCATATCAACCAACCAGTCTCTCCCCCCCACTCCACCCCAGAGCTCCCAGGGACTAAGCCATCAACCAAGGAGTACACATGGCCCCAGCTGCATATGTAGCAGATGATGGCCTTGTCAGGCATCAGTGGGAGGAAAGGTTCTTGGTCTTATGAAGACTTAATAGATGCCCCAGTGTAGGGGAATCGAGGGCAGGGAGGTGGGAGTGGGTGGGTAGGTGGAGGAATAGCCTCATAGAAGCAGGGGGAGAAAAGATGGGATTGGGGATTTCTGGAAGGGGGGAACCAGAAAAAGAGATAACATTTGAAATGTAAATAAAGAAAATATCCAATAAAAATAAAAGTAATAATAATAATGAAGAAGAAGAAGAAGAAGAAGGAGGAGGAGGAGGAGGAGGAGGAGGAGGAGGAGAAGAAGAAGAAGAAGAAGAAGAAGAAGAAGAAGAAGAAGAAGAAGAAGAAGAAGAAGAAGAAGAAGAAGAAGAAGAAGTCATCAGTGGAAGCTTTGGAATTCCAAATTCTGATGTTCTCAATGAATGACTGGTGGCAGTTAGCCCTTTGTGTGCCAAGTCACTATGCACTCCATTTCTACACGAACCATTTCCATTTTGTTCTAGTACTTTGATCCCATATTGAAGTGACAAATTTCTGTGAATGAAAATTCTTGAATATTAGTTTCTTGGTTCTGAAATCAGCATCAAAAAACAGAACACCTGATTGAGAAACCTATTTCTCTACTCAAACCTGTCCGGGTAAAAGGTAGATTGCAAACTTCACTTGTTCCTCTGCTATTTGGCAGTGAATGAACACTTGATGTATTTGTCTGAGTGATCGCTGGTGACAGATAGGATGATCCAGCATACACTGACTGCAGACCACAGCCTGCATTAAGCAGCTTTCTCTGGACTACAGGGTTCCTTTCAAAACGCATTGCTGAATTAATGACTGTAAGAACACCAGGTCTGTGCCTCCTGCTATGAATACATTTCAGAGTTGGCTTAAGTTTTAATGACAGTTTGGAAAGTTCATTCAGGTAGAGCTTGTGATCTGGCTGTGTAGCTTTTGTTGCGTCAGAGATTGCAAGAAAAGAAACAGAGAGAGAGAGAGAGAGAGAGAGAGAGAGGGAGGGAGAGAGAGAGATTAAGAAACAAAGAAAGGGAGAAAGAAAGAATATATCTATGTCTCTATGATATATATGCATATAGATATAGATAGGTATATTAATATATCTATATATAGATAGTGTATATCTTACAGTGCTTCTGACTTCCATAACATTTCCAGACATCTCCCTGATCTTTTATTTCATCTGGATTAATAGTGAATGCTTTCAGTTTCTCAGTGAAACAGAAACAATTTACATGGCCTTATATTGGCAATGAAAATCCTCATGGGAGCCATTTTTAATTTTGGAAGTAACACGCTCTAAAAATAGCTCTTCCTCACAATACCTTTGCAAGAAAGGAAGGAAATTCCTCCATTTCAGGAACACAGATATTTTAAGTAATTTTCCCTTAGAGAGTGAGATGATCCTGAGATTTTTCTAGTACCACATCTGCTACACGGTTACTTTTGGTGTTATACAGAGACAAAAAAAAAAAAAAAAAAAAAAAAGGTGAATTTAATTGCATTTAACAATTTCAATTTTTTTTTTTTTTTTTTTTTTTTTTTTTTTGGTTTTTCGAGACAGGGTTTCTCTGAATAGCCTTGGCTGTCCTGGAACTCACTCTGTAGACCAGGCTGGCCTCGAACTCAGAAATCTGCCTGCCTCTGCCTCCCGAGTGCTGGGATTAAAGGCGTGCGCCACCACGCCCGGCAACAATTGCAATTTTTTTGGTTATTCTAATTCTTCCAGTTTGGGCTTCTTTGACTTTTTTCATGACGGATTTTTACGACATGTTCACATGCTGAACAAGGCTCAAATGCCAGTTATTCCAAAGCCCCGCCTGGATCGGTTATTCCTGAATCTGTCCCCCTTTAGTATCAGATACATAGCCTTCTCATACCAGCAACACCATTATAACCATATTGTTTAGCATCTTATACAGCTAGCAAAGAGTTATAAAATAGGTTAAACTGGTGAAACATAATGGGCTGCTTTCAGACACAAGCTAAAATTATACACTTGAGTATATTTCATATATTCTTTAATTTGGTTACTCTTTAAACAAGTTCTTCTTTGAGTATAGTACATACATATATTGGTTACTAAGACTGGCATCATGATTACAAATATCTGTCAAAAGCAACTGAATGGAGGAAAACTTTATTTTGGCTCACAATTGGGGTTGTCATTGATTGCAGTAGAGATATCATGGCAACAGAAGCAGTCAGTCAGTGTCCATCAAATTCGGGAGCAAAGAGAAATGTATGCTGGTATTAGCTCAGTTATCTCTGCTTTATCTGTTTTATTCTGTGGAGGATCCTAGCTCATGGGAGTGTGGTACCAAGTTCATGATAGATTTTTCTCAGTAATACTTCTCTAGAAACACCCTCAACAGACACACTTAGGTGGCTCCAAATCTCATCACCTGGATGCTGGATGCTGGAAAATAACCAGCCCATGATCTTCAAGCACATTTCCTCACAAGGATCTTTATTCTACATGAAAACCATTGTTTCACTTTACCAGAAACACTAGTGGTAAAATACTACTAAGGAGGGAAACCATACCTGGCACTGAAAACTGAGCCAGCTATTCAGTGCTACTGCAATCATGGGGTTTGAGACGATCTACAACCATTGATTTCTAAACCAACATAATCCCTAACAGCACTCTACATTCGTCTGTTCTTATACCTACAGATAAATGTATTCCTCATCCCACATCAAGGAACATACTTTTTGCAACATACAGACCCCACTACAAAAATCACAACAAATCAAAATACAGATTTGTGAAGCCAGTCTACACTCATATATCTATAAGATACTGTTCCACCTAAGGCTCAGAGAATACTGTCGAAGAGGGAGCAGGAAGATTTCCAGAGTCAGAGGGTCTGGGAGTTTGCATGTGAAATTGTGTATCCTAGCAATGTCAGAAGTAACACCCATAAAGTCTCACCAACATGTCTGCCCAACTATAACAAGAACAAGAATGGCTCCATGGGCATGCTGAAGTAGATGAGGTCTCGAAGCACAAGAGGCCCAACCCCACAAGGGTAACTATAGGCAACTAAGAAAAAAGCAGAAGAGGGAGAGGTGGTCCTTTCCAAGGATGAACATACCAATTTGTTTTCCAGCCCTAAAATACACATACAAATAAGATTATACATAAATATGGAGTAGGCCCATTCTGGATGTGTAACTGGGGTAATTTCTAAAATAACTGAGAGACCCACCTTAAGTAAAGGAAAATAAGATTTTATCATAATATAACTATTATGACAATCCTTTATAGACAGAGCTCTAAATACTGTGAGATCATTGAATGAAAACAGATGGGAATGGCGTTCTCTTTCTTTCCCATTGATTGATTCATTGATAAGCCTATTTACTGTATTTCTGGATAAAGTTTCAAGGTGGAAGGAAGAGATAGATTCTCCGGAATTAAAACATCTGCTGCCATTGGGGATACACAGTGCAATTCCGGACACACTGTGGATCAACTGTAATCGTGTGCTTTTATTTTTTTGTTCTGGTACAGTTTTTAAAGTGCTGCAAATAGACCTTACTTTGTGAACACTAAAGCCACGCCATCAGCTATTCATCTGTTTGAATAGTGTTTGTGATAAATGATCATCTGTATATAATGACTTAACTTTATCAAAGTGACAACCACTAAAATTGTCCTTAGCAACAGAAATATCTAGGAAATCCTCAGTAATGATGAGTGGTTAGTGCTTAGAAATCACATAAACATTGTGAGATAAACCACAGTATTAACTTAAAATGTTGCCAGATTGGCTGAATAATTTCTGAATGAAAATTAGTGAGGACACATAAGTATCGTTGTGTTGAGGAAAGCTATCACAAGAGAAGACAGAAATCAGATTTCTAAAGTTCATCTATAATTTTATGTAATGTAATATATAACCACATGTTATAAGAAATGTTATTCTTAGGAACCAAGAATATGTGTATAGTTTAAAATTCCATCCTTGTCAGATCATTATATGCAAACTCATCTTTTCAGTGAGATATAATCAAACATGATAACACACAATATGAGGGGCATCTAGCTCAATATTATAGGAACAATAATAAAGTCTGCTTATGAATTCTGCTTTTGAAGACGTGGCTTTGCTGAGGGTCATGCTAACAAACTAGTATCCACCTCTTCTCATGATAACAGCCTTTAATAGCTTGAGGAGTTGCCATTAAAAACATGTGTAGCTTGAATACATAGCCTGCTGTGAGTTATAAAATATTAAATCTAACTTTTTCTTAGGATTCGATCCTTCAATGCTGTATATCCTAGAATCATAATCCACCTATAATCTGTATGGTAAATGCCATCAGTTGTTTTAAATGGTAAAGCCACAGGAAGCCACGACTCATAAGCACTGTGTTGTAATAATAATCTTCTCGATTGAATAAGTATGCCTAAGAGTCAAAGTTTGCTTGAGAGGCTAGGGCTTAAAAAGTGAATTTGAAGCTTTTTTTCAAAGCAGGAAAATATGCTGTTTTTATCCAGTCAAGATGACTTTTTTCATTGTATCATTTCTGGTTTTTTTTTCTCCCTTTTCACTGATGACTAAGAGATTACAATGACTTCATTTCCTCTGAAAATCATAGACTTGTTTAAGATAATTTACAATCACATAATAGCTCTCAAAATATTCCAACCTCAGCTTTATCACCCCTGTTGCCCTTACACCCAATTAAAATAGAACAGGATTTCAATGCTTTGCTGTAAAATAGGTTGTAAGTGTTACATTTCCATTAGCTGGCTTGGGAGTTAATACTTTAATGGAAAAGAGTTCACTCAACATGCTCCTATTAAACATTCTCCATGTGTTTGGCACTGTTCTAGGCACTCAGAATATGCCAGAGAATGACAGAGATGAAAAGTTGTTTTGAAGACAGCGTTTTTCTAATGAGAGTACCTAGAGTACGAAAATAAATAAGATAAAGAATATATAATATTTCAGAGGTTGTCAAGTTGTGTTCAGAAAGCAAAAATAAGATAATGAAGACATTAGTGAAGGGGTAAGGGAGACTGAGTTGTGTATCATTTTATAGAGGACATTAAGAAAAGGCTGTCACAAATCACATGAAAGCAGAGAGATTAGGAAGGCAGAAAATAATTCACACATGTTGCTAATCTCATTTTTAGCAAAGAATATTAATAACAAATGTTTGTAAAATACACAAAACATCAGAAACACAAGAAAGAGGCAAGCCTAGTTCTACCACAAATGTGTATGAAGGGAGTAGGGAAGGATAAAATCAGAAGACTGCCTGGATTTTCTTTTTTTAAATAATGAGTTAAGGTAAGCTGAGAGTTTATGGAAGCCACCCACATTTGGGAACAAAGGAGGAATAGTATGTAACTGGGAGCTTAAGAGGATTGGACTACTTTTTCTATTGTGTAGATGAAGACGTAGTAATGAAGTACAAGAATCAGTTCAAAAGCTTTTGACAAAAATCCATGGTACAGAAAAGAGGTGAGTCAGATGTGCGCTCAGACTCAGAACATAGGAAAGAGGAATGTTGAGATTTCATTGGTAGACATGGAAAGAGATACAAGGGGTGAAAAACTACTGAAGGTGACATTAGTAAATAGATGGTCTGAGCCATAAGAAGGACAGTGTTCCTTGATAATACAAGAAAACCAGAGAAAGGAAAGTGGCCACTTGGTACAGTAACCTGGAGAGTTGTGCCTGGCTAACATGGGCTGCTTTCATTGTGACAGTGGAAACTGAAGCTAATTTGAATGAGATCAGGAAAGAATGTGTTCAGAGAAGTTGTATATCGCCATATAGTCAATGCACTAGAGGACTTTTAGTTGCAGAGAGAGAGAGAGAGAGAGAGAGAGAGAGAGAGAGAGAGAGGAAAAAAGAAAGAAATAAAAAGAAAGAAAGAAAAAGAGAGAGAGAGAAAGGGAAGAAAGAAAGAAAGAAAGAAAGAAAGAAAGAAAGAAAGAAAGAAAGAAAGAAAGAAAGAGAGAGAGAGAGAGAGAAAGGGAAGGAAGGAAGGAAGGAAGGAAGGAAGGAAGGAAGGAAGGAAAAGAATTAAATCAAGATAAAATGTGCAATAAAGAACAAAGGAAAAGTTGGTTTTCTCTCTCTTCTCTGTGTGTGTGTGTGTGTGTCTCTGTGTGTGTTGTTGTTTCTTCTTTGTATTGAGAAAGTAGAAGGCCACAATTAAGTAAGAATGAAAATGTCTTTAATGAGAAAAGTTGGATATAAGAATGTTCCAATATGAGAATCATAGTAAAAGTGTAGACTGTTGAAACAGCTCTAATGGGTATGGTAGAGTTGTAGTCCTTTAGGGAAGAAGAAAATGCAAACTGGGAAGGAGACAAGGACCCAGCTGAGGAAAATGCAAAATACTTACTGAGGAGTATACTCTCTTCACTAATGTGACAGAAAATATGAGAATTTGTAACAAATATGCATCTTAATGTATTACATCCTTAATGTGGTTGGAGGCTTCATTCAAGAATAAACAGTATGTATGGAAGGAGGTAATCATTAGCAAATAATTTATCTTCACTGTGGAGAAAAGAAGATAACATGGAGAGACTTCAGGGGACAACATACATGCTGTAGATATTATGCAATGCAGAAAGGAGTTTGAAGACAATTACAGACTAGTGCTATCAACACAAGAAAGCAGAGAAAATATCCAACGCCTGTGTGTGTACACTTCTACTGCATGCCAGGTTTCCCATTCCAACATGGTCAAAATTAATCGCATGTACAGAGATCCTCTGAGAACCATAAAAATGAAGTCTGGAGGAAATAAGGCAAAGATTAGAGAAATGATTAGAGTATGTGCTCAGAGAAACAAAATAGAAAACTTGGAGAAGTCATCACTATTTGAAGAAAGCTAGACTTGGCTTACTTACCAGTTGATAACAGGCTCACATTTCTAACTTTGGGGCTTCTAGACTCTGACAGCTTCATATATCTTAGAGTACATGCATTACTGAGTTTAATTCAAAGGAGAAGATATTTTGATGAGGTGCATGTCTCAGTCACCTCACCAACACAGTACATTGACACACAACTAAACACGTGGGTGCAAGAACTAAAGCTTAAAGTTCTGCTGTGTTAAAGTCAGTTTTAGATAAGTTGAATATACCTTTTCCTATTTTCTTCTGGTATTCTAAGAATATCAAAGCTCCATTGGATGAATGATTTAGGATAGTGTCCATCCTTTCGTCCTTCATTTTTGAGCCCACGGGTATGAAAGGAAATGATCAGCTGTTCAGTTTGCTGAGAGTATTTACATGGCTTTGCTAATTCAAAGAGTGTCAAGTTTAGATTGTAGCCAGCAATTTGGAGTTCTCATGTCAAGGGAGAATTTAAAACAGGATAATTTTAAGACATTTCCCTTCACTGCTCACTGAGACTAGAATGTGAAGGATCCAATGGGTTTTTGTTTGTCTTGAAGTTCTTTTCACAATGGGTTCTTTATCTCCCTTCATGTTTTTATGATGCCATTTTGTGAATGGAGCCATCACTGTGAGTGATGAGCTGCGGAGCTGTCCAGGGGAGCTGAGAAATTGCACAGCTTCGGCGAGGAGGCAGTTTTCCAACTTCTGCTAAAGGGGGAAAAAAATCACAGGTCTGGACCAAATCAACAATGCACATTTATATTCTAGAGAAGAAACTTTTGTTCTGTGAGCGATGAAACATTATTTTTATTAAGTAGGGTTGCTATTGGTTTGAGGCAGCATGGTGCCATTAATGTGTGGTATGCCATTTGTCTTTCCAACATCTACTGCCATTTAAAATGTCACCAGCTTTTTCCCAGTGGTGAGGTAAAACCATGGGAACAGTATTCAAGCCACTACACAAAGTACAAGCCAATTTTAACAAATTCATAATTAAAACCCAGCCAAATCTCTCCTTGGTCTGCCAAAGTCCTTCCTCTGTAGTTTCCAATTAAATACCCCTTCTGTAAGGAAGCAGGCTTTCAGAGATGCCAATTCTGAATCACTAATGTCTTTATAATAATAAGGTCTTCCTGTTCTCATAGAATTTTAAAACTCTTCAATCTTATAGGTTTTGAAGAGCATTCGTGGATGTAATCCACCCATCCACTCCTTCAGTATGTATTTATTGAAGGCCCTCTGCCTATCAAAAGTGTTTGAGCCTCAGAATGCATCAGAAAATAAAATAATGCCCCCTCTTGGTATTGGTACACAAATAAGCAGGCAAGCAATGAAATATTAAGTGGATAAATGCTATGAAGGAAAATTGAGAAAGGGAATGATGATGATAGGATGTCTATGACAGTTTAAAAAAAACATAAGAGAGGCTACACTCAAAAGTGACATCAAAATCACACCAAGGCTTTATAGTAGCCCTAGACTTCCTCTCATATTGTTCCCTTTTATCTATTTGTTGACAGTCTTGTGCAATTAGGCATTTCAATACAAACTTGCTCCCCAGGTCTTGCCATTTCTATGCACATCTCCCTCACCCTTCCCTCCATCCTGCCAGGTTGTACTGGAGTGATCACTGACCTACTTAGTACAATAGGAGGATCATTTAGTTTGGGATTTGTGGCATAGATTTATGTGATTTGCAGTTCTTATTTGTTTAAGCCACAGCTGGTTTCACAGCACAGAAATCCATGTGTATTGTTCCTATGCAACATGCTGGGTCATACTAACAGACTCTTCTCTTATAAAAGTGTATCATAATATCTCTTAGTTTCTTTTAGGTCACAAATTTGTTACATTTTGCTTTCCTACCCTTAGCAATAACCTTTTTAATCTAATTTTTGTACTCTCCTATCTCAAATGGGCTACACAAATTGGTTACACTTAAAACTTATATCTTTCTGTGGAAATCTGACCAGGGAGCACACTTGATATATCCAGGGTATGCATGTGTGTAGCTGAACAAGCTCTTCAGAGGGATTCAAAGAATAAAGGCAGGAGATGAGCTTGCAATGGAAAGACACTTAGAGTCTTAAAAGCTGTCTTTGCATTTCACCCTAAGTAAAAGCAGAAGTAATTGCCTGGTTTGGGGTGAAGAACCTATACCACCCAAATGGTATTTTGTTAACATCTTTCTAATTTCTAAATTGAAGGTAGCAAAATTCAATGTAGAGAACCAGTCTGGTGACTACTTCAAACACTAAGGAAAGAAATGATACAATTTGGATTTGAGTTGAGAATTATAAGCATGGTTCAGTCTTGGATTTGTTAATGGTTGGATGCAAAATGTGAAAGAATTTGTAAGTGACTCCAGAGTTTTGACTTAGAAAAGTAGAACAAATAGTAGCTCTGTCCTTAAATGGAAAACACTGGGAGGAAGAAGAGGGTTGGGTTGAACTCAGAATTTTGTATGCATAATATCTCAAGCCAACTGAGGTGACACATACCTTTAATCCCAGCACTTGGGAAGCAGAGACAGGCAGATCTCTGAGATTTGATTCCAGGCTGGTCTATACAGTAAGTCCCCCAAAATGTTTTCTACCTATCTGATCATAGCTGTTAGTTGTGTAAATTTTAGTCATCAACTTATATTTAAAGGAGTGAAACATGTTAAAGTTTCCAGTATAACAGAAATTGAAACCAGACTTGCAGGCCGATGTTCAAGTATGTATTACTCTTCATTATCACAAGTTTCTCGATGTTGAGAACAGTTCCTCTGTCCCAGAAAGATTCTATGAGATTTGGAATGCTAATAAAGAAGTTTCCTGAGTGTTGTAGAAAAGAGTTGTGTTGTTGCTGCATTTGAGGAAGAACAGTCAAATACTGTATTGCCTCCATTATTAAGACAAGTTGTATAGGGCTGGAGAGGTGGCTCAGCCTTGAAGAGCACTGACTGATCTTCCAGAGGTCCTGAGTTCAGTTCCCAGAAACCACATGCTGGCTCACAATGTAATGGGATCTGATGCTTCGTCTGGTGTGTCTGAAGACATCTACAGTGTTCTCAACATACATAAAATAAAGAAAATCTTTTTAAAAAATTAAGTTGAGTCAATGAGCTAAAATGCACCAACTGATCTGGCTTGCTGAATTTTACATATTGTCTTTTGGCAAACATAAATACATACATATATATCTCAGATAGTATGCTAGTGAGGCAACTCATCTGGAGAAAGGCATAGTATTTCTCCAAGTGGAAACAGGTTTCCAGTGTGCCAGTAAAAAATTTGAGCAATACATTAGTTGCTGGCTTCTCCAAAAAAAAAAAAAAGACATTGCTACAAGCTTGACCTGAAGGAGTCATTGAAAATCTGATGGGAATAGCTCAGGACTAGAAAAACCCTTTTGAGAAAATGAGCCTGTCTGGTATCAACTCTGTTCTTAGTGGAATTTGGTATAAATGGCTTACAAGTGCCCTTAACATGATGCAGTTCAAAAGCTATCAGCTGTGTCACATCAGATTGGAAGTGGGCTCGCTGGGACTTTAGGTCCTAAAGATGTTCAAAGCAGCCAAACCTAAAAGGCCTCATCATGCTAAATAATACAATAATATCTCCAAGAGGAAGATAAATACGATTCTGATATATCTTGGCAGCACCATATCTGTCATTATTACTGAATGCAGAATTCAATGTAGGGATGTAAAATAAAAAAATGGATGTTACCATTTGAGGGTTGAAAGGTGCTACACTGAAACAAGGCTCCTTGTAATCAATTCACCTGAGGAAAAATAGAACACACCAAAAGATGGATCAAAAGTGAGTCCTTACAAGGCAGTCACAGCCTGATGAGCATTTCAGGGGGGGAGAAGTGTGGGATGATGAATTAAATTCTAAGGCTATCACCCAGAGGGATTGCTTTGAAGATGAGACATCGGCTGTGCTCACTGATGTGACTCTCTGTAGTTTGTCTCTGCAAGCAGCCAAGGCTCTAGGACTTGGCTTTACTTATGGCTTTACTTGGTTCTTCGGTTCTGTCAGTTTTTTTCCCCCAAACACTGTTTAGGTAACTACGGAAAATCCACCCAGCAGCACCACAAGAGACTATTTTCTCAGTAGGACTTACTTAGGAAACAACTGCTCCGAGTTTCAGTAACTTCTTTTCTCCGATACAAATCACCAGAGCTTTGATCAAGTTTATTCCTCAGAAGAGATGAATAATCCAATAAAAACAATGCATATGGTTTACCTTCCTTAACTTCCTTAAAAAGCATGGAATAAGAAAAATCTTTTTTAAATCATATTTCCACTGAGAAAACCTCATGGCTCAACTCTATGTGTGCATATTTCCAAGCCAAAAGGAGAGTCAAATCACAGTCAAATCCTTTTGGAAAATAGGAAAGTATATGAAACATTACTGTGTCCTTGGCAAAATATTTGTAAATAAATTGATTGGATAACAATTTTTGTAACTTTGTGTTTCATGATGAGGAAAGGTAAGATTAAATATGTGTATCGTTAAATCACCACGACATATTGATTCTTTAATATGAAATTTAAAAGTGTATATAGCAGGACACTTATTTTTAAAAGCAAAATGTTGAAGATTGAATAAGAATTGGATTTATTCACCCAACCATGAATAATGTTATGAAATACAGTGATGGGGTGGTAGGGTCAATCAACACTTTATTTGCATTTATCTTGAGCTACCATCTTTCTTGTTTACCTTCTGTGACTCGTTTTAGTTCTGTTTCCATACTGAAAATTGGCTGGAGCTTTGAACCTACTAATCTACTAAGATCAGCCCAACAATCTTCCTTTTGCAGAACAGAGTTCTTAGAGGAGGAAAGCCTTGAGGGTAGAGAGTGTGATATTTATTCCAAGGAAGACAACACTGAGTTTGGATGTGTGGTCAAAAAAAAAAAAAAGTAATTTTCCTGATGTATTTTCTAAACAACTGCAAATGGTCCTTTGAATTATTTGCTTGTATTTACTGAAATTGTCCATAAAATGATACTTAATTCAGTTGAGAAATATATGTATCAATGCAGCGGCACGAAATCTCAATGGTGATGCTGCTATTACGTGGGGGTGGGGGGGGGCATCCTCTAGAAGGCAGAAATATTACCTGGGTTTTTGTCCTCCCCTTCACTCAGAGCATACAGCTCACTTCAGTGATGGTTAGCATTTTAAGAGCCTCCCATTTACAGTCTGATGTCCTTTTACTTTCTCTATGTTGTTCTACAATACACCATTCACCGCCTATCACATAGTAAGATACATGTTAGAAATTCCCTTTTGGAGACCACCGGTAGTCCTTGAAGTAGGTCAATTAAATCCATGAATACCAAATAATATAAAGGGCTTGTGATCCATTTGCCATGGGACTAGTTCTATAGATTTTGTCATTTAATTGTTTTTTTATTTGGAAGAAGAACAAGATAGGAGAAGAGACCAGTGGAATAATTTCAAATTTTCGTACTTTTATAATGTTTAGTTTAGAAATGCTGAATTTGAAAATGATCATCTTTATTATTGGCAATCCCTAATATAGTTCAATACAGAACTAGTTGTTTGGAAAATTGACCAGTTAGTGTTTGGAGGTTATGAGGGCAAAAATTATGTATCACAAAGATGGTCTACAATACACACAACAGGGTGAGGCATGGCTTTTTGGAACTCATAGTGACACTGGATTTTACATGCTCTGTATCTTCTTTGTCATAGAATTTTAAAATACTTTTCAAAGATTTTCATGCACCCTCAAAATATCTTTACAGTATTAAAAAGACCCGAGGTATAGGATTCTCATTATTCTTTAGATATAAAGAGCAGAGAAGTATTAAAGGAGCTTTTCATACTAAGTATAGACTTCAAACCACTTTGTCTCAGCAGAAGAGATCAGAATGTAAAGGTATCGAATATATTTTTGCACCCAAGTTATCAATGGGTGAGGAGAGCTAAACAGTTGAAAGATAAGGATGTGATCGCTGTCATTGATGGTCTTAAGCCTTCCACATATAGAACTCAACCCTAGGACCACCAGCTCATAGCAAAGCCTGCTCAGTTTCATTGTACGCACAGAACAGAGGGACATTGATGTTGACTGAACTAGTACTTTCCTCGATGATAAATGAGACCCAGGTCCAAAAGTGTTATTTTCTTACTAGATACAAGATAATTGAGCAGGTAATAATGTGAATCTCAGCATTAAATCATCCTTAGTAGATATCACATTTTCTATTTGTGTGCCAAAGAGAAAATATACCATTTATTCCATTTGCTTTAAACCCAATTTTCTTCAGAAAACCCTATTGCACTTTCTCTATGATAGAAGCTATTCGATTTGGCAATAATAATAATAATAATAATAATAATAATAATAATAATAATAATAACAGATTCTACATTAAAGCAGAAAAAGTTTTCAAAGATGATGTCATATGGTTAGTTTTTGAGTATTTTAATAAAGCCTTGCTAGGAACTTCTACACATAAAACAACTATAGAACCTCAGTCTACTGTCAGCTCTCTTTGTCTTGTATTGCACCCAGATGTACCCATGAAAAAATCTAAGGGGCGTTTTGAAATACGGTAAAAGTTTTATGTTTCCTTTATTCTTTTGTAATGCAAACTTCCACATGACCTGTAAATTATTTATCTCAACACATTGGATGCACAAACAGCCAATATTTTGAGAGACCCTCCAGGGACATACCTCATAGGTCATACCTTATCAAAGGCTTCTCTGTGCCTAATCAGATTACTTCTGCTGGTAATTCCTGTAGACAAGGGAGGTGCTTTTTTTTTTCTCTTAAAAGATCTGTGCATGCCTGAAAGAACTCAGGTTGTTTAGCCAAGCATGCTTTCTACTAATAAAACCACATAGACATTTCCACAACAGATTCTCCTGGCCGATTTGTTCAATGAACCTGCTGTTACATACAGGTCAGTGATTAATAGGTTTTTGAAAGAGAAAGGACCCATATGCACAGCAATGAATGCTTTGTTCTCTAAATAGAAAGTCCAGGCACCATCAGGGTCTCATGAATCCTTGGTCTTCTTTGACTTTTTAGGCTCTCTATAAAACTGTACTCCAAGTAAGTCAGCAGTCCCTCATGGCTAAACTGTGTTCATTCTCTTCAGAGGGTTACTCTTGTGTATCTCTGTTAAATGATGGGCTGTGAACTGTGTGGCCTCCCATCTCCACTCTCCTGTTTGCCTTTACCTTTTATCCCTCTTTTATCTCTTTACCATGATATCACCATCATTTCCTACAAGAAACATATGTACCTTGTCCACATGTACATCTGTCCTTGAGATTCTGGGTAAGGTAACTGTTAGGTGTAATACTGTATAATAGTAATAATAATAATATAATAATAATAAAGATTTGCATGACTTGGTGGCAGTGACCATTAATGTCTGGTGACTTCACTTTGATAATTTGGACCATTATTAGATAACTTGTCCACAGAGAACATATCTCCCTCTTGAGTGTGTACTTAGACTCACTTTCCACTCATCTTAACAGATGAGGGGGAGCGTGGATTGATTCTGGCGAGTTCGTTATGATGTATTGAGGCACAATGAGAGAGGAGATAGTGGCAGATTGCAATAAGTGCGTTTAGGATGCACATATCTTCAGAAGCAGCTCAGTGCTTTAAGTAAGCACATATCTTACCCACATGTATTGGCAAAGACACTTTTTCAGAAGAATATACCAGTTGAGTTGTTTTATACAATAGCAAATTGGCATGTTGAGCCTAAACACTAAATGTGGCAGGAATATTGAGTATGGCTCTTTATGAAGGCTTAACATTTTGTATGAGGTTGTCACATTTAATACTTTACTTGATCTAACTTCAGCATCCCAGAACACACATTAAATGACAAAAAAATAATATTAACCATAACTCAAGGGATCACATTCTATAAAAATATCTCAAAAACCAAAACTTCTTTTTCCTTGTTGAATATAGATTCTTGTTTCATATAATACATCTCTACCACAGTTTCTCCACCCTTCACTCCTCCCAGCTTCCCCCCCCCCCCCCGCCAACCTTCCCCATCATCCTGATCTACTCTCCCTCCATTACTCCTACAGAAAGGAGCAGGCTGTCAAAAGATGACAGCCAAACAGGACAGAACAAGATGCAATAAAACAAGACAAAAGCCCTGATATCGAGACAGGACCAGACAGCCCGATAGGAGAAGAGTCCTAAGAGTAGGTCAAAGAGTGAGAGATACACATCCTCCCACTGTTAGACGTCCCACAAAATCACCAAGGCAAAGGCCATAACATATAGAACTAACAGAAGATTGTGTGTGCCAGCATCATAACAAGAATCACATCCTTTTTCATGAGATTAAAGGATCCATTAGAGACTCAATGAGAAAAACCCAGATTCTTCACAACATTTTGCCTCTATCTCTAATTATGGTTGAACATAGAAAATTAGAAATGTAAATCTCTGCTCTAGGATCAAACCTCGTGGTCTCACAAGCTACTTTCCATCTCTTTCTGCCTTCTCTTCTCCATTTGCCTTCCTTGTTTATCTCAGGCAGTGTGGAGTTGATAAAGTCCGTACCATTAAGACAGCTCACGTTGTCCCATCCCTTTTCTGTGTTCCTGTGAGATAATCGACATAGCAACATTCCATCCTTCAATTCGTTCCTAATCTTAAGTCTTCAGGGCTCAGATTTCCAACAAGTCTGTCCAATTTTGTGTGTGCGTCTCTTTTTCTTCCTTGACTATATTTGATATAGATGATAAATGTGGTAAGACAGAGACTGGTTACTATTGTCTATCTTCACAGACAACTCAACACACACCTTCCTTTGCAGCCACCTGAAATGTGGGGGACAGAGAAGACCAAATACAAACTCTGGTGTGAAGCTCTGGGAAACCCAGCCTCTGGTACTCTAGCTGACTCAACTGAAACAGAAGTTCTGACATTGAGGGAGGGCTCAAGTTTAAGACCGCTTGGAGATGGTGTCTTACAAAAGAGAACACTGGTGATTTTTTTTTTCTTTAGAAGAAAAAGACACTTATTCCACTGACCATTGAGATAATGGCTATTACTATTTTTTCTTTAGTTTTATTCTTTTGAAATGTAACCCTTTTCTAATGTCAGTGAGATAAGACTTGGAATAAAAAGCTATGACTATTATTTTCTCCTTAGAAAAGGATTAGACTAGAGCTAGAATTTGGACGAATCAGTAGGTGTAAAAGTACATAATAATTTGATCAGTTTATAAATGAATTGATCAGTGATTTTTTGTTATACTCAATATCAGAAATTTGTTATATAAGATATTTCATATATATTATATACACACACATTAATATGTACATATATGTTTATACTTATACATATATATATACATATACACATACACACATATATAAGAACACATGCACACACATGCATGTGCACACCACACACACACACACATACACACAAATAAGTTATTGTCCTTAACTTTTTGAAGTTTATAAGATTAAAAATTCCCTTTAAAAGTCTTATAATGTCTGCAAACTTTATATGCCCCAATACAGGGGAACGCCAGGGCCAAGAAGTGGGAATGTGTGGGCAGGGGAGCAGGGAGGGGATTTTCGGGAGAGCAGTTGAAATGTAAATTAAGAAAATATCTAATAATTTTAAAAAGTCTTATAATGTCCCTCAGATCTCCCAGAGACTAAATCACCAACCAAAGAGTACACATAGAGAAATCCATGGCTCCAGTCACATATGTATCAGAGGATGGCATGGTCAGGCATAAATGGGAGGAGAGGCCCTTGGTCCTATGAAGGCTCGATGCCCCAGTGTAGGGGAATGTAGGGTGGGGAGGTGGAAGTGGAGGGTTGGGGAACACACTCATAGAAGTAGGGGGAGGGGAGAAACTGGGAAAAGGGATAACATTTGAAATGTAAATAATTAAAATATCCAATAAGAAAAGACTTATAATATAAATCTTATCTGGAGAATGCATGTAAAGATTAATATTCAGCCTAAGGCAAGCTTATTTTTCTTTTAATAGAAGAATAGATATAAAATTTGAAAACACTACGTATCCAAAACAGACCGGGAGGGACAAAGGCTGGCTAGGAGACAGTGTAAAGGAATGGCTACTTCCATTTGTGCAAGAATTCCTGGTCTCTGAGTAGTGATGGGTTTCAGGAAGAACAGAATGTGCCCTTCAGGGTCTAGGAACATAGTCCAACTCTGTGATCATTTTTTTTTTCTTCCTTTAAAGATCTCTGATTCTGCTTTAGTGAGTCCCTTTTAACTTCAGATTAGCAAAAATAATAATAATAATAAGTCATCCCATCTGGGGCATGTAATTAATATTCTGAACATTTCTTATAAAAAGTGCATGCTTGTATAAATGGTGTCTGCTCAGTTACCACTTGAGTGTCTTCTATATCATAATAGGTCGTTAAAAGGGCTACTATCGAGTGCTTTCAATCTCAGCTCAACAAACAGATGCATTAACCAAGGACATTTAATTCCAACCTATAATTAAATTTGCCACTCTGAAATTATTTTCTCTTTTTTAGGTTAACCATTATTTCTGAACATTTTGAAGTTCTTCTAAACCATCTACATTCCAAATTATATGCTACACACACACATACCACACACACACACACCACCACCACCACCACCACCACCACCACCACCACCACCTTGCTTCTATAAACAATTACATATTTTTTAGTTATAGAGGTCTTGGTTAATTTAAAAATATGTAGGTTAAAAAAGAAGAAAGTTTATGGAGTTTAGAACGTAAATACCCATTAGGAAACATCCCACACCACCCTTCAGTTGAAAACATGATGGCTCTAGTTGTCCACGTCATAGTTCAGGTTTTATCAATGTATATGAAAAACAAAACAAAGCAAAGCAAAACAAAACAAAACAAACAAACCCTGAACCACTTTTATATTGCTATATCAGGTATAAATTGTGATTTTAAAAGTTTCAAATATATTGTCCAGCTAACACTTCTAAAAGCAAAACCACATGTTGTGTATGCTTTTTATACCTCAAAAAATCAGAGGCCGATTTCACTCAGGATTCTTCACACAGTCTTCAGGTACTGCACCTATACCTACTGCTCTTCAGAAAAGCATGGCACAGCACAACACAACTAAGCAGTGTATGAGAATGAAAACATCCAGGGGCTGGTGAGATGGCTCAGCAGGTAAGAGCACCCGACTGCTCTTCTGAAGGTGATGAGTTCAAATCCCAGCAACCACATGGTGGCTTACAACCACCCGTAATGAGATCTGAAGCCCTCGTACTTATGAATAATAATAAATGAGCAGGGACTGAGCGAGCGGGGTGGAGCGGGGCCGACCGGAGCGGAGCGGGGCCGACCGGAGCAGAGCAGGGCCGACCGGAGCGAGCAGGGATGACCGGAACAAGGGAGAATGAAAACATCCAAGGGGGATCTGGTCATTCATCCAGGAGAGTTTGGTGAGCAAACTCTCAGGCAGTATGAAACGCAAGCCAGCCTGCAGCCTACAGCCTGCAGCTGAGCGATTGTTTGCTGGAGTGTGCAGACTCACAGCCCTGCAGACATGCTCTCCATCACCTTTTCTGTCTCTGTTTTCAAGCTCCTCCCTCTTTCAAGATAAGCATCGCTGGTATACTCAAACACCCTTTTATATGTGTATGGACCAGTGAATGGCCAGTAAAGCCATTAAACCAAGCATAATTTTTATCTCAAATGAATGAAGGAAAGTTCTGTCATTGTTTCTGTATAACACGTGTGAGATTTATTTTTAAAGATGGAATCTCATTTGGCTCAGGCTGACCTTGATCTCGCTATGTTACAGAGGGTGACCTTAAACTTTTTGAGTCATTTGCCTCTACTTTCTGAGTGCTGGAATTATATAGCATTCCCATCAGGTTTTTATGATAACCTAAATCAAATCCAAAGCTTCAATCATACGAGGCGAGTACTCTATGAACTGAACTATGTTCTAAGCCTATGGTTTGGAACTTTTTATTATTTTATTGGTTATTTTATTTATTTACATTTCAAATATTATCCCCCCTTCCCAGTTAAACTCCTATCCCCTCCCACATTTCCCTTGCTTCTATATGGGTGCTCCCCGACCCACCCACTTCCTCCTGCCTCAGTGCCCTAGCATTAGTCAACCTGAAGGAATTCTTTCAGTATAAAATAATAATAATAATAATAGGTGATTCCAGAGCTCAAGGAGTTTAGAGTTTAGTAAGGGACAAAACTAATACATAAGAAGTTGCCAGTAAATAGAAAGAGTCTAATTTCTAGAACTCTGAGGGAACTGTAGTGCTCCAGGCTTGTCAGCTGTTTTTCTGACTCTAGAATTCTGAGGACAAGGCTGTTTCTCTTTCCAGGACCCAGAACCCTGGATCTCTAGCTGCCTACAGTGGTAGCTGCTTGTTAGTGATTCCATCTCTAGGACTGTATCCTCCAGATGAATAGATGTTCATAACACACGGTAATGCTTTCTTCCCAAAGACAGCCTAAGTCTCAGGAATGACTCATGTTTGGTTGTAGGAATAAATATCAAAGAAT
Organism: Mus minutoides; assembly: GCA_902729485.2. Lineage (NCBI taxonomy): Eukaryota > Metazoa > Chordata > Mammalia > Rodentia > Muridae > Mus > Mus minutoides. The sequence goes on along the minus strand of CACVCL010022269.1, from coordinate 88 downwards.
ACTGAGTGGCTGTGCTTTTCTGATCATTCTGAAGAATTGTACTCGTCCCAGAGATGCCCTTGGGATTGGTTACACCTTTGTAGCAACT